>JADBJO010027814.1:15000-20854 GCA_016801955.1 Conus betulinus
GGGGGGGGGGGGGGGGGGGGGGGGGGGAGAGAAGGCCAGAGCGCTCGTCTCGGGGAGACTTGTTCTTTTAGAGCGATGATGGATCAGGCGGCGGTGTCTCTTGTCAGGTGTCTTCTTAGCTTTCGGCCTAATGCGGTCGGGGGGAAGTGGGCGAGGTGTCAGGTGTGTGTGTGTGTGTGTGGTGTGTGTGTGTGTGTGTGTGAGAGAGAGAGAGAGAGAGAGAGAGAGAGAGAGAGAGAGGAGATATACCCGTCAATAAAGCACAGTCCGTGCCGTTCCGTCACCATACGTTCCCGTGATACGATACCTCTGTCATCCCCACAGTTCTTTGATCGTCGTCTCCATGTTCGCTCTGTGAAGGCCCACCCTTCCTAGCAGGGCGGGCACTCGAAAGATAAGGGCGCGCGCGAAGAGAGAGAGAGAGAGAGAGAGAGGGAGAGAGAGAGGAGAGAGGAGAGAGAAAAGAGAGAGAGAGAGAGAGATTGGAATAAATGAGAGAAGAAGAGGAGAGAGAGAGATTGGTATGATGTTGAGAGTTGGTAGTGAGAGAGAGAGCAGAGAGAGAGAGGAGATTTGGAGAGAGAGAGGGAGAGAGAGAGACTTTGATGAACTTTTTTGACACTTGATATTTTTATGTCATTACCAAAAGGGTCTTTTGACAAGGGGGGGAGGGGTAACAGAACAATAACATTTCCCTCTTCCTTTCCTGCAAGCAAATAGTACACATTCATTCCTAGTGTGTATCAAATCAAAGGTTAAACAGAATCAAATAAATTCGTAACATTCCCTTATGTCCTCACGCAACAGGAGTAATTTTGTTTAGTAAGTGTAACACACAAAACACAAAACAAAACAAAGAAAAGAAAAAGAAAGAGAGAGAGAGAGAGAGGAGAGAGAGAGAGAAGGAGAGAGAGAGAGAGAGAGAGAGATAGAGAGAGAGAGAGAGATTGAAGAGAGATTGAAGAGAAAATGGGAAAGAAATAGGGTGTGAAAGAGTTGTGTTAACGTTTGGTTGTTTGATGATGTGGAGGAATGGAATGAGGTAGAAGAAACAAGTCTTTAAGATTTTCCCCTCTGATGCCTGTTTTGAAAACTAACAGTGGGGGTGGTGATGTGGGCAGAGAGAGAGAGAGAGAGAGAGAAAGAGAGAGAGAGGAGACGAGAGAGGAGAGAGAGTAGAGAGAGAAGATGAGGAGATTGAAGAGGAGAATGAGAGACAGGGAGGGATTTGGGGTTGGGAACGGGGAAAGGCAAATCGGGATACGCAAACCCACCACACACACACACACACACACCACACACCACACGAGGAGAGAGAGAGAGATGAGATGGAGAGAGTGAGCACCAGGTGTGCATTGAATATAAGGGCGTGGGTGAGTAGGACTGGCTGGCTAAGCATATACTCTCCAAGGTCACAGTCTATGAAGTCATAGCTCAGCAACCCCCGGTAAGAATGGAACCGGTAATGTTTTGGAAGACCAAAAAACAACACCCCTATGTTCACGTTTGCTCGTTGGAAAATGTCGCAATGTTTGTTTAACATAGAGGGTCGCTGTCGGCGCCTTTCGCGTGTGTGTGGGTGTGGTCTCTCTCCTCTCTCTGGCCCTATACTTACGTTTTTCACAACACAACACGCAAATCTGCTTTGCTGTGTCCCTCGTTAAGATTTTGCTTATTATGTTTTTTCCGGCTTTCTGCACAAGATTACAAGGCTTGTATATTCTAACCGTCTGTCTGTCTCTGACGACTGAGATGTCTTTCTATACCCCTCTCCTAGGTTCACGTGCTCCCTGTCTGTCTGACTGTCTGTCTGTCTGTCTGTCTCTGTCTCTGTTCCCTCCCCCCTCTCTCGACCTCCACTACGTTTCTCGTTACAAAATCTGCTCTGTTCCTTCTAAGGTCTGCTCTTCCTCTCTTTCTGCACAAGATACCCTTACCCCCCCTCTCTATTCTCTTACTTCTTCCTCTATATCCTCTCTCAGCCTGTCTGTTCTGTATGTCTCTCCCATCCCTCCTCTCTTACGCCTCAGTCTGTCCTTAGTTCTTTTCTTCCCCCCTCTCCCTATTGTCTTTCACTCTTCCATCCCTCCTTCGCCTCGCCACCCCTTCTCCCTGTCACGAAACACACACAACAACACACACACACACACACACCACACACACACACACACACACACACACACACACACACACACACACACACAACACACACACACACGCACGCACGCACGCACGCACGCGCGCTCACACTCTTAATTCCCCCTCTTTCGCTTTTCTTCCTTAAATGACAGACGATGCAAAAACACGACATCACAAAGTGAAATACAGTAAGCAGAGAAGCGGTGCATGCGCGGAAATGTCACTCACACGCTGCGCACCCCGCGGGCTGTCATCTCTCCATCGTGTTTGCCATTTTATCTTGCCGTTGGGAGATGTAACAACAGAACGTCTATGGATCATGAACGTTTATAAACTCAAACCCCGACGGCAAAAATAATATAATTGTAACACAATATGTCGCTGACAGGCGGAAGAAATCATTGAATTGCCAGGTTGTGTCAGGCTGTGTGTTCAGGTGGGAAGGTAGAAAAAAAAATTAAAGAAGGGAAAAGGAAAAGAGGAAAGCTGTGTAGACACGGTATATGGATTTCTTTTACAAGACAGCTTTGTTAGTCTGCCCTGTGAATCAATTTCCCTTGAGTGGTGTGTGTGTGTGTGTGTGGTGTGTGTGTGTGTGTGTGTTGTTCTCTCTGTCTCTATCTCTCTCTGTTTGTCCGTCGCTGTCTTTCTGTTTCTCTGTCTCTGTCTGACCCTCCGAGTCTCTGTCTCTGTGTCTGTCTGTCTTTCCCTCTCTCAATCTGTCTGCCTGTGTGTGCGTGCGCGCGCGCGCGCGCAAAACTTCACATTCAATTTTTTGATCTGGCCTACCGCGTTTCCAAGCAGCTTGTTTTATGACTTGGCGTGCCAGTTGATCGCTCTCCGGAGAGTCGCCATTGTCAATGCCCAGTTCGGTTTTCAAACAGTGGAGGATGATTTAGAGATGAAGTGGGATTGGCCACGGCACGCCGCCGGGGAAATACAACAGCTCTCGGACATCAAACCAAGCATATGTAGATTCTTCTGCTTAATTAATTAAAAAAAAAAAAACAAACTTTTATTTTTATTTTATTTCATTTCTTTTTTTTTGTCGCTTTGACTGGGAAGTTTTTCGTGTTTGATAAAGAGAAGAGAAGAAGAGAAAACGATGGTTGAATGAACTGAAGTTTTTTGTATATATTTACTTTTTGTACCGATAAATAAATGAACATGCTGTCCTTTCTGTAAGTTGTGTGTGTGTGTGTGTGTGTGTGTGTGTGTGTGTGTGTGTTTTTAATACCTTTTTCATTTTTTTTTTTCATTTTTTTTTTTTTCTTCTTTTTTCAAGTTATGACGAAGGTTTTTCTGTACTTCCTTTTTTTTTTTTTTTTTTTTTTTTTTTTTTTTTTTCAAAAACGCTTTCAAAAACGCTTTTGGGTCTTTCCTCTCCCTTTGGTCTTTCCTTTTCCTTCCTCCGTGTGTTTATCTCATAATTTTTGAACGAGATGTTTCCTGAATTCCCCTGACACATTGCATGCACCCCCTGTACACCCCCTCTCCTTATAGCCACTCGGGTGTCGATGTCGGTGCTGAAGTGTGTGGTTGTCTTGCTGACTTGACCGCGCTTTTCCCGGGCGACGGTTCTCCAGTTGGCAGGCGATTTTCACTGGCCCTTACCCCCTCCCCCCCCCCACCCCCCCCCCCCCCCCCCCCCCCCCCCCCCCCACCCCCCCCCCCCCCCCCCCCCCCCGTGCTCCGACAGCCGGGAAATTCATGAGCAAACCCCAGTGACACCTAGCTGAACTGCCGGTCTTCGATTGTGCCCTACACGCTTTAAACGCCTTTAAAACCCAAGGTAGCTTGACTGGCACCTGTTTTATGCAGCTTTTAGGTTTTTTCTTTCCTTTTTTTTTTTTTTTTTTTTTTTTAAAAGGGGGAACTGCCAGCCGAATTATGAGGTCAAGTAAAGAATTTACTTATGTAGATTTTTTTTTTTTTTTTTTTTTTTTTTTTAAAGATCGACGATCCCACGTTTTGACTGTAGGCTTAGAAGAGAGGAGAGAGAGAGAGAGGAGAGAGAGGGGAGAGAGAGAGGGAGAGAGAGACCAGACGAGACAGACAGACAGACAGACAGACAGGCCAGGCAGGCAGGCAGGCAGGCAGGCATCAGTCTCAGGCAGTCAGGCAGACAGACAGACTGTCAATAAACTAACACAATATCGACCCCCCAATGGAGAGGGGAAAGTTCGCCTGCTATTGTGAATATTACTATTACCTTCATTATTAGAGAAGTGATGTTCATTGTAATAGACTATTTAGGAAGATGCCTTTAGCTCAGATTGTGAAGTAGTTATAGGGACATTACTCTCAACGAATGCTTTTTGCTATATACCGTGGCAATTACAGGCGGACAGGAGACACACAAGGCCAAACAACCCCTTCCACAACCGCCTCTTCCCATGACAGGAAGCCTAAGCCTGCAATTCGAGACGTGCTCTCTTGTTGATTGTGAACTTTGTGACATGATATGACGGATAGACGAACATACAGGGAATCTCGGGCTGTTGATGTGAACGGAAATCTTTAGGTGAAGCTGGAAGACGCTATGGTTTCTTTTTCACTTCGCCCGCTTGAAGATTTTCTTTGTTCTGTTCACCTGTCCCGCCTGGAGATTTTCTTTTGTTCTGTTCACCTGTCCTCGCCTTAAACTTTTCTTTTTGTTTTTTCACTCCTCAGAGCCTTAAGACTTTTTCTGTGTTCCCGCCTTCTCAATCGTCTCCTTTGCTCCGTTCACATTTTCCCGCTTTGATTAAGGTTTTCCTGTCATTGTTCATGTCTTCCCGTTGTAATTAAGATGCTACTTTTGTGTTCATGTCTTCCACGTTTTGTATTACAAGATGCTCCTTTTATTGTTCATGTCTTCCCGTTGTAATTAAGATGTTCCTTTTTATTTGTTCATGTCTTCCCGTTTTAATTAAGATGCTCCTTTTAATTGTTCATGTCTTCCCCGTTGTAATTAAGATGCTCCTTTTTATTGTTCGATGTTCTTTCCCGTTGTAATTAAGATGTTCCTTTTTGTTCCAGCGCTGGACCCTTGTTCATATGTTCCTTTTATGTTCATGTCTTCCCCGTTGTAATTAAGATGCTCCTTTTATTGTTCATGTCTCCCTTGTATTTTGTGAACCCTTCCTCTCTTGTATTGTGATTTCATGTCACTTCCCTTGTAATTAAGAGGCCCTTTGATAAATGTTGATTGTGAACCTTTCTTCCTTAGTTGGAATTAAGATGTTCTTTTCGTTTATTGTTCACTTTCTTCCCGTTGTAATTAAGAGGCTGCTGTCCTTTTAATTGTTTCCCTGTCTTTCTTGTCTTTTCTCTTTCTGTTCACTGGGTCGTTTTCTTAAGATTTTCCTTCTTTATTTTTCAATCATCATGTCCTAAGATTCCCGTTGTAACTTCAGATGCTCCTTTCTCATGCTCTCTTTGCTCCGTCACATATTCCCGGTTCATTAAGTTTTTGTCATTGTGCATGTCTTTTCCCGTTGTAATTAAGATGCTCCTTTTATTTGTTTCATTGTCTTCTTCCTCCCGTGTAATTAAGATGTTCCTTTTAGTTCATGTTTCTTCCCGTTGTACTTAAGATGCTTCTCCTTTTATTGTTCATGTCTTCCCCGTTGTTCTAATTAAGATGTTCCCTTTATGTTCATTGTCTCACGTTGTAATTAAGATGTTCCCTTTAGTGTTCGATGTTCTTTCCCGTTGTAATTAAGAGTTCCCT
>JADBJO010027815.1:0-20853 GCA_016801955.1 Conus betulinus
AGCCAGCTTAAAAACACTCTTTAGGATGATTTTTCCTGTCCTTCAGATTTATGTTTGATTAAAGATAATTTGGGATCAAAAATTAGGGCAGTTAGTTTTTATAGGAATCAACCGCTTCTAAAGATTTGTCATTCACTTTTGATATCCATAAAGAGCCCTTTGCGGTTTTTTTTTGCCGACTTGTAATTAACATAGACCTGGTTTTAGTTCGGTAACTGCAACATGGCTTGCTTCAGTGACAGGCCTACCACCAAGATCATTCGGCAAGCATGTGTATAGTTCATTCCGATTTTATCTGTATAAAGAAGGGTCGTGTCATCAACAAAAGAGTCCACAACAGGCTTTCAAATGAAAAGGAAGATCATTAATTGTAAACAGTTATAGAGTAGGATCCAGTACAGATCCCTGGGGAACGCCCTATTCAACAGGCATGAGAGATGATTAGAAACAATGTTCAAACACGTCTTGTTTCCTGTTGTTATAAAGGGATGATGTGGTGCTTACAGTGAAGGGGTTAAAGCCATACATGATCATTGGTCTTCTATTGTAGGGAAGGTGTGATGCTTACACAGTGAAGGGGGTTAAGGCCATACACGATCATTGGTCTTCTATTGTAGGGAAGGTGTGATGCTTACACAGTGAAGGGGTTAAGCCATACCTCAGTAGCTTCTGACCTATCCAGAACCCTGTGCACTGTGCAGTATTGTCAAGGTGGCGGTAAGTAGCGGTGCTTTCAGACAAAGGGGTTAGAAACAAACAGCAAACCGCCAATGATTTTCTTTTCTTTATTAAAACACTGAAGTCACAAGAAGAAGAAGAAGAAGAAGAAGAAGAAGAAGAAGAAGAAGAAGATGATGATGATGATGATGATGATGATGATGATGAAAGTATCTTTATTACGACTTACCAAAAGTTAATGCTCTTGGCCCTGACAATCCACGCTCTCGTGTACGCAACGGGCTGCCTACCTGGGTAGTGCCGACTGAAGAGCTGGTTGCCGGCGCTTCAAGTCGTTTTCCGTGTCATCCAATCAATATTATTTACTCGTTATCCTTACTTCCTCCATTCTTTCAACTTCTCACGTAGGGTGCATGCTATGTGTAGCGTGTCATCCATACCAACAGTCAAACTGGCCTTCTCTTCCAAAAGTTAGTGATGCGATTTTACGTGCATGCACGATATTGCGCATGCGTTCACACACGGTACCCTCGGTTCATAGTCTAATTCGTTTATATTTAAATGTGCAGACAGGATATTAGAGACAGCACAAACCCAACACCATTTGAATGTGGTTACAGTTTTGGCTGGTATTAATGTTTTTGCCACAACACAGTACTACAGGCAGACTTAACACTAGTATCAAAATACAGAACGCGTCCATGAGAGTTACTGATTTTGCTGAGTGCCTGGAAAACCCAATGATAAAAGAACTCACTGTTGAAGGCACAACAGGCCTTCTCCATGCTAAAACCTCACCCGGAGTACAGGAACAAGAATGTGAATTTAAACTCTTTGTGCAATCTTTCCAAGTTGTGCGTTTTCAAAGTACACAAATGCATAGGAAATGTCAGATTTGAATTTGTAGAATATTTCAGCAGCATATTTGAAGACAAGGAATGTATAACATGCTCAGATTTGGAAGATACGACCAGTGTTCGATATACTATGACAGACGCTGTGCTGGTCAAAGTACATGTCACAGAACAGCACACTTGGAAGTGCGTGTCACAATGCAATATGGGGTCTGTGTCACTGACATTTCTTTCTGCCGTTAACCGGTCTGAAAGGTGGCCTGTGGATCTCCAACTCATTTTTTCTGTCTTCGTCTGCTGGTAAGTAGATTGATTCACTTACTCACACACACACACACACACACACACACACACACACACACACACACACACACACACACACACACACACATGTGATATTTTGTCTAATATCACATAGTTTGTGAAAAGACGTTAAATTAAAGTACTACTACTACACACACACACGCGTGCATGCACACACACACGCATGCATGCACGCACACACACACACACACACACACACACACACACACACACACACACACACCACACACACACACACACACATGAACGTCAGTCTGCCTGTGACAGAGAGAGAGAGAGAGAGAGAGAGAGAGAGAGAGAGAGAGAGAGAGAGAGAGCGAGAGAGAGAGAGAGAGAGAAGTGTCGTTTAAAAATCTATGTTGATTTCAATAGTTGGTGCTTCTAACAGGAAAAAGGTTCTCTCTCTCTCTCTCTCTCTCTCTCTCTCTCTCTCTCTCTCTCTCTCTCTCTATGAGAGGGTTTTATCCTATTTCAAGTATTTGACCGTGAAGACGGAATTACTTAGCTTGAAAATTATTATCTTTCTGTTGTATGTTATCTTCTTCTTCATTCACAAGATCAAATGAAATGTAATCCTTTTCACGTCATTTATGCTGTTAATCTTTACAGAGAAACTGAAGGTCATATAAAGACATTCTCTGGTAAATTCCATGTAATTATGCTCCCCTACCTCGCTTTTCTTCCATTTGTGATGACAATTAGTCGCAGTGATCATGAATGTCAATACATTCTGCGGATGAAGAACTTCTTTTTTCATTCGCATACGATTTCATGCTTTCTCTTGCGTTTTGTTGGATTTGCCAATGTTCGAACGAATTAAGCGTGGCCTTTTGCATGTAAAGTTTACTGTCCGCTGCTTGGGCGACATTGTTTATTGTGCATTGTCGCCGAAAAATTACAACTGTGTGAGTATTTTGCTCACAAATGCAGCGACATTTTGTTTGCAACAATTCCCAGGAAACAAACATGTTTGCACTTACTACAAATGCCGTTGACATCTACTAGACATTACATACATCTAATTTGTGTGCGTGTTATATCTCAGAGTATGGTACGTGTGTCATGGTGAATGCTAGAATGTATTACTGATTTCATGAAGAATGTTGTGCCTGAATACTGAAAGCAACTTAAACTAATAAATGGAAACTACGTACTGAGAACCGCGTTTACCTTGTATGGCTAAGTCACAATGTTTACCTTCACTCTTTTTTGATACTTTGTGAACAACTACAAAGATCACAAGGAAAATCAGAAAGAATTTTGGAAATGGTTTGACAGAGTAGAAACCAATCATGATAAAAATGATATGAAAAATAGATGAACTAAGTGATGAATGTGTTATCTAAAGCATCTAGTGCCAAAACAAGCAATCGTGTTTTTCTAACAGTATAGTAATGAAAACAAAACAAAACAAAAAACAACATAACATTGCAGGGCAAGGTAAATGATTGCGCAATTGTGAAAATCTGCCCATACTACAGGATCCACTTTGGTTCTGCTGCAGTTTTTTTTTTTTTTGGTCACAGAATTCATCTCCCAAACTGCATGTAATCCCTCAGTTTACCCCTATGTAAAATGGAGAATGAATAATCTCAGTGATTTTGAAGGTACTTATTTGCATAATTTTCCCTCAGTTAAAAATTGTCTGCAGCCTTTATAGAATTAAAGAATGCTTTTGTGACTAACACTCTGGTCTATTTCGTTGAAGTAGGTGTTCACAGAATATCACTCAAGTGTTCAGTTTGCTTGTTAAAATCAAATGAAAAACAATGATAGAATTATGAGTTAGTTTGATCATGTTTCAATGCATCTCCGGTAGAAATAAAGACAGCATCTGCTGTGTAATCCTTTTCTTTATTGACTTATCGTCTGAGATTGTCAGAAATGAAGCTGAGGTTCCACATTTATTCATTACGTTGAAGAATCTGACTTCCTTTTGATTGACGCTGTCGTGTTGAGATCTGAAACAACCTTTAGTTCTTAACCTCATGGAATAGTTTATGTAGAAATGCAAGTTCTGTTTAAATGAAAGCAAATACGTCAAACTATAACATAACAGTATTAAGAAATGGTGAACACTTGCTGATGGGATAAAGAGGGACTTGTTATGATGGGGAGGAGGAACACACGCAGGCTGACAATTTTCTCATCACCAACACAATGACAGACAGAAGAAGTGGGTGGGTTCAGGATCAGGCGGGTGGGGGAGAAATTAAAACGAACCAGAGACGTTGAACTTAAAGTATTAACTCCTTCACTAACAGGAGGGACCATCATCAGTCCGTATTGAAAACAGACCCCTTTGTGCTGCCAGAGCGTCTTCTGTCCACTGATTCGGGCTCATCGGTGCAGCACGATCAATGTGTTGGTCTCCCCTTAGCATACACTGGAATTATCCTACTTATAATTCTGGGATATTCTCACCACCAACAGTTTTCCAACAGGCCCAAAGCTCACCACAACAGTCAGTGTGAAAAAAAAAAAAACAGAATAGAAGAAAAATTCTGTAAGAAAATATGTTGCTCAAGAACTCAAAAATATGCTGCTTAAGAACTCAGACTAGTAAGTTAAAAGTAATTAATATAGGAGTAGGGGTGGGAGATGGGGAAGAGCTGAGGGGGGGGGGGGGGGATCTGTAAACCTAGGCTCCAGAATTTATCTTAGGATGCAGGATTGCTCAAGATGCATTAATGGTCAGAAAGGTAAGATGTACTGTTTGATAACCCCCAGCCCTGTCAATCACATCAAAAATAACGAGAACGCTCACTGGATAATGATTTAATTTGATATGCACTCCCCTAAAACACAAGAGTGTCTCTTGAGATGAAATGTTTTTAAACTGGGGCGGATTTGGATGTTTGTCCTAGCCCAGGTGGACACACACACACACATCTCCGTGAAATGCTCAAAAGGCTTGATACTACAAATCCCCTCCCTCCAACGTCTGTGGCGAGGATCCGGTCTTGGAACCAGATTCCCTCAAACTGCTCGTTAGACTATCATACTTCTGTCTTGTAGAGATGCGCTTGCTCCATTCTGCTTTCAAATGCACGGTGAGTTCGATCAGAATCATTTGTTTGGATGAACCTGAGTGGAGAACAATATCCAGTCTCATGCTATTCTTCCTGATGATCGCCGGATGGTTCTCCCATTCTGGAAGGTCAACTGTGCATTCCCATTCATCTGGTCCATCCAATAAACTCTGCTTCCATGCTGCAGATATCACGTTGTTTCACATTATGATTTGTGGCGTCCTGTGATTTAGAACTTTATTGTTGGAACATCTGGTACAATAGATCTTTCTCTAGCAGTACTAACCACATATGCGATCTCCTTGAGCACTTCGTTGTGCCTCTATGTGTACCTTCACTGGGTTAGCGCTACTTTGCATGAACTCAGGGCATGCTCCACTGTCATATCAGAATGACACATATGGCCATCTGTTTTTCCCCCAGATGATCAGGTTGGAATTTGAGGGCAGGAGGTCATATACATATATTAGGATGAAGCTGTCTCGAAGAGGTGCCATGCGCCATATATAATTCCAGATGGGACTTCTTTGCAGTGCGTTTTCCCACGTAGTCCACTATCCTTGTTGGCCTTGCTGGGCTGCTTTCTTTCTATCTTCTCTTGGCGTCATCTTCTTTCTTCAGCATCTCTCTACCATATGTCTATTTGCTTTCCCTTTTGCTTTTTTTACAACCATTTCATTCCTGTTGTTCCCAGCTCCTCTCACACACTGTTCTTTATCACACGATTCTGTAACTGCTATACAGCCCAAGTGATGCCTTGCCTTTGAAGATTCCATTCATTGTTCCTAACTCCCGCAATTCGCAATGGGCAGTTTTTTTTTTTTCTGCGTGTTAAATGTATATGTTCATTTTATAACACTGTTATCCACTATACCTTTATGACCCATGCGTTTGACTGTTTTTAACTGCTGCGGTTCGCAACGGGGAGCCCATTTGTTAATGATATGATTATGATATAATTGCGTTGTTGGTTTGCAAAGACATGTTTTTCACCTGCCACTGTTCACAACTGAAAGACCCAAAGTGTACTTTTCTTGTAAATCCTAATACCTTAATTTTGATAATGTCTATGTGCTGTGGGTACTATATTTAGATTACCTTGAAGTTGAGACCAATTGTTTTAATGCATGATTTCACAATTTATTTATGAATTAATTATACCGCTCTTGGCTCAGTTTGAATGATTTGTGCTTTATATAATGCTTTGATCTCTTCCTTACTTCGAACCTTTGATGAATGTGCTGTATGAAACTATCTATCGTGTTAAATGATTATGTTTTTTTTTCAGTATATGTATTTTTAATAAACCCTCATGTTTATGATCATTATTTTTTATGTCCTAACAGGTCAGTTTGGTCCAAATCAGTCTGTTGGTTCACATATAATTTGAAATCAAAGAACAAGAAACCGACGGACTGGTGTTGGTGTGAAAGCTGATGTGTCAACTCTATGACTTTCCCCCCTCCCCTACTCTTCTTCGCTCTTTTTCTAGTTATGCCCTTACAGATATACTGTGGGTACGAAAAGAAATTAAATTTGATATAATATTTGATCAGATGACATGGCCATAAATTAGGCAGCAAGAACATTGTTGTGCAGGGTATATACAGACACCAGTTCTGGATGAACCCACCCCATGTTCAGCTATAGTAAAAAGCTGTGTCACACACTGACCAGACCCCCTGATCACATCATCTTCCTGACTGCTGTACTTTGGCTATAGCAGCTGGCAGAACATGTACAAGGAATATATCAGTACATACTTTGGTACATGCGGTTTCAGGCACAGTTACGGCACATCGCTCAAGGTGCCGGAATCTCCTTTATTGATGTTCCCTGATGGCTTCGGGAATGGAACAAGTAAAGAAACCCAGATGTCATTATTCTTTGATAATCGTTTCGTTAAGCGCGCTCAATTTCGACTGAGATTCTCTTTCCACGCAGCAAACCTGAAGCCTCATAAAGTGCCAGGACGTGACACCTGGAACTGTTCAGTGTCTGTGTGGCCTGACCTGTTTCATCACTTTCCCTGTGATGTAAGATCTCAGTGTGCAGAGCATGAAGATGAAGCCTACCATTGCCCCTACAGATCTGAGAAATGTGGACCAGACAAGGTAAAGTTACCTTTGTACCTAAGAGCCTTGCCAAGAGGTTCCTTGCACTCTGAATAATTATTATGAGTGTTGCATATTCAAAACATTTAGTTCAGTGAGTGGCGTATATGTAAGGTAAGAATAAAAAGCGACCGCATGCCTGAAAAACAATGTAAATGAACACAGCAAATGAAGAGTAAAGTAACACAGATTATTATGTATGATACAAAACTGACGAGGAAAGGGACAAAGTGGTGGCTAACCACTTTAGCTCACTCAAGCACTCGGCACACAATGCGGGGGGTGAAGGGTTTGGGGCTCATGCAGACGAGGAAAGGGGCAAAGCGGTGGCTAACCACTTTAGCTCATGCTCAAGCACTTAGCTCACTCAAGCACTCGGCACACAATGCGGGGGGTGAAGGGCTTGGGGCTAATGCAGACGAGGAAAGGGGCAAAGCGGTGGCTAACCACTTGAGCTCACTCAAGCACTCAGCACACAATGCAGAGGGGTGAAGGGCTTGGGGCTCACGCATTCCACTGATCCTTAAGACAGGAAGGACGTGACATCTGCCCTCACTGAGAAACTGGGCAGCAGACACCCACCTGGAGTGAGTGGGCGATCTTAGCATACCTCCTTCCTTACAGTGTCACGAAGCAAACCAGTGTGGTGACATGACAGCTCCCGCCCCCTTCCTTTCAGTCAGTGCAGTTGTGTATTAAGCCAACGATGTTTTGTGTGCCTGCCTACCAAGACTCAATGTTCCATAATGTTGCATGCTTACATGCCACATTTGTTACTTCATTGCCTTCTTAAACTGTGCATGGTCAGTCGGTAACAGTGCCTTAGTGGTGATCACAGAGCTCTGCACCTATTGGGATGATCAAGCTGATGCATCTCATTTTGGGAAATCAGGAAGAAGTCTAGCGCACAAATACACTGCTGATTTTTTTTTTATGTTTTTAATCACCAAGAGTGGTAGTAATCCTCTTTTAATTTTTCAATATTTTCATCATCATCATCATATCATCATCATCATCATCATCATCATCGTCATCATTATCGTTAGAACTACTTTTATTGATATCATGATCATTATGAGGAGATCGAGGTAGATTGGACAGGGCAAAGGGAGAGGGACGAGGAGAAACAGTTAAGCGTGGGGTGGGTGGTGCGGGAGTGGGGTGGGTGGGGATGGGAGGAACTAGGGGATGAGGTAAGGGCGGGGCGTGAAGAGCAACTTAAAGTTTTCAGTTTAGTTCATAGTTCTCTTTGAGCGGAATTTCAGGCAGTCGTCTGCTTCAAAGGAACAGCGGGAACTTCAAAATCGAAGGTCCTTTGTTGAAGCTGCTGCTGCAGGGGGGGGGAGGGAGGGAGGGGGTGGGGGGAGGAAGACATCCAGGCTGGAAAAGAGATTTCTTGAAGGATGATGATGACAGTGATATGCTTTGGAACAGGGATTCGTCTAAGCTGTTGGTGTGTATTTCTTTCTTTCTTTTTTTTTTTTTTAAATGTTTAATTCTCAAATATACACATATCATACACATTTGACATATACATTTTGCACAGTATAGCAAGAACATACGGATAATATATCAATGCATAGAAAAGTATGTTGCCTCAAATGCACATTCAAAGACATGTCAATTCAAATATAATGAGAATTTAAAAAACAAAACAAAACGAAACAAAAAAACCTTGAGAAATGGAGACTGGAATTACAGAGATGCGTATTAGATTGAGATTTTGTTGTTATTGACGATTTTTTTAAATGAATTTGTGTAAAAAAAAAATCATCGGCATGTAATTGTACCATACAGCATCAAACCTGTTTTGATCATTGTTGACTTCAGCATTATAGAGTTCGATTTTGAATCTGCAGCATAGCTGGCTCTGAAAAACTGAAGCATTTGGCCTACGTCTTTCGATCTTACACTTGTAAATATAAGATTTAGCAACCATAATATATAAAAGTCAAAAATTGTCTCTGTTTGCATGTGTTTGTCGACTCCAAAGATAACAATATCGCGTGTGGTTTTAATGGTACACGAGTTTCGGCATTTTTCGTTAATTAAATTTTCAAACCTCTTTCCAAAAGGTTTGAACGTAATTGCCCATCCATAAAAAGTGTTGGACTGAATCTCTTTCTTCATTGCAGAATGCGCAGTTCGTCGTGTTTGTCAGGCCCATGGCATTTAAAATAATATTTGTGCCAATAATTCTGTGAATAATTCTAATTTGAAGCCATTTCAATTTTACATCTTTAATTTTGTGGACATGGGTATATACCTTATTCCAAGAACTTCAGAATTAAGTTTTTGTAGCCATTGAGAGCAACAGTTTGGCTTACACTCATCTTGAGTAAAAATTTCATAGTATCGTTTAGCTCTTTTGTTTTTCCTTCATAATAATATTAAAGGCCTTCGGCATGTTCTGAATTGTGTTTGCATTATTATTATCACGTTTTCTTCAGTTTTCTTTATGAATTCTTTCATTCAGGAAATCTATCCACAGTGTGAGACAAAAATTTATAGTATAATCATCATTAGTCATGAATTCTTCAAAGTTCATAAATTGTCCATTTTTCCTTCAGAAAATGTTTTATTGCATACTTTCCTTTCTCAGTTAATTTCTTTTGTTTAATTATCTCATTTCCTGTTTTTATCTTGTCGTTATAAAAAAAAACAGGTTCAGCTAGAAGTTCATTTAATGTTTGTGGTGTCACGCAAAGACAGAATTCCCTATAGGTTATAAAGGTGTGTCTCCAAAACAAATTAGAGCTCATTTATCGTGTGTACCAAATGCTGGTCCATAATTTTCAATTTTTTTGCTGACTGGATATATTTTTTGTAACAATGTTTTTCCATTTGTAATTTGTGATTTTAAGTTTTTTTAAATCCGTAAATGTTCAAACAAAACATTAATGTATTTTTATGATGTCGGGTATATTTAAGCCACCTTGCTTTATAGTTTTAATTGTTGTTTTCCTGCTTATTCTATCTTGTTTACCATTCCACACTAAGCTAAAACACATCTTTTCAAGTTTTTGAATTAAGAGATCAGGTGGGTTGGGTAACAAAATCCAGAGGTGTATGAGCTTAGACAGAATGAGGGACTTGAGAACAGCAACTCTTCCTACTGGTGTTATACTTCTTTGAGACCAAATTTTGAATAATGTTTTAACTTCCGAAAATTTATCATCATAATTCATGTTTTCACATTCTTTCAAGTCTTGAGTAAACCAAACACCGAGTATTTTGAATTGAGAAGGGTTTCATATGATTTTTAGATGAGGACAATATATTTTTTCTGGGAGTTTTTTATGACATCCTAGCCATATTGCATGCGTTTTTTTTTTTCACTGTTCATGAGGAGTCCTGAAACTTTTCCAAACGTGGTAAGTATATTAATAGACTGTTCAAAAGAATTTTTGTCGCCATTGCTTACTAATTGAGTGTCATCAGCGAACTGGGATATTTTGTGTTCAAGATCATTTATTTTTATGCCTTTTATATTCTTTTCGTCCTTTATCATTATGGCGACACTTTCTGCGCACAAAATGAATAAGTAAGGAGATATAGGGTCTCACTGTCTGCATCCTCTTTCTACTTTAAACCACTGAGCAGCCTGCCATTTACAATAGCAGTTGATTTAACATCCTTATAGAATGTTTCTATCCAGTGACATATATTTCACAAAACCCGAAAGCCCTTTGAAAAATTGGACATAAAATCCCAATCGACTGAGTCGAATGCCTTTTCAAAGTCTATACAGAGCAATTGTCCAGGGAGGTTTTCGCGTTTAAATAATTAATCAAATCATAAATTAAACAATAAAAAAACACTGCTGATTAATAGATTCGTTTCCTTTAATAATCTTTTGAATATAGGTCTGTCTACTTATCGCTTTACATCTATATCTCTCTACTTATCTATCACTCCATGTATTTCTCTCTCTCTCTCTCTCTCTCTCTCTCTCTCTCTCTCTCTCTCTCTCTCTCTCTCTCTCTCTATCTCTCTATCTCTCTATCTATATCTGTATATATATATATATATATATATATCCATACACACACACACACACACACACACACACACACACACACACACACACACACACACACACGCAAAAACACACATGTATGATTTCATTTTCTTTTTCCTTATTAGATCTTTCTCCCCCTCTTCATTTTTTCTCCCCACATCTCTCTGTGTACTCCCGTGCATGTGTACTTCATTGTGTAAACATATCAGCATCTGTGTCTCTATCTCATTTTCTCCTGTCCCCTCCTCCCCCAAGGGAAAAAAAGCAAACTTATGCTTATCATTTTCATGTTTACATATGTTCTCTCTCTCTCTCTCTCTCTCTCTCTCTCTCTCTCTCTCTCTCTCTCTATATATATATATATATATATATATATAAAATATGCTTTTTTTCTAGTCGTTCATACAGATGGCCCTGCCCTGCCCCCCCCCCCCCCCCCCCCCCCCACAAGCTTCCCCCTTATTTTCCCCACCTCTTTTTCCCTTCCGTTTATATACTTATGTGTATGCATGCTTCAGTGCATTTTCATGCCTGCATACATGTATGCTTGTGTATGTGTTTGTTTGTTTATTCAGTTATTAGTTTTCAAAGTGACATGGCTGCAGGCGAAATTGAAACAAATTAAAAAAGGAAATTAAAGTAAATCCACCAGACAACATGGACAAATTAGAAGACAAAACACGATGCATTTCGATCGCTTTCTTTTTTTTTTTCAGGCACGAAAAATAAAAAAAATAGGACCATGCAAACGAAGAACGAGCAATCAGTCTTCTCGGTCCAAGATTGGCGTTGAAGCTACGCCCAAGGAAAATGGACAATTTTGTCTATACTATTAGGGAGAACATGAAAGAGGACTCCAGCATTAGCTCAACTGTCGATAATCGAAATCTCGAGGACCCATCATGACTGTGGACATGACGATGTAGGGGTGTTTAAAACAACGACATTTTAACGCTGTTGGATGAGTTGTGTTTCAGAACTTACTTCCCTTGATTTTGGATCCTGATCTTCATTTGTGATAGAACCAAGTGAGTAATGTTCAGATTTTTTCTTTTATGAACAGTCCCCACCCCACCATCTACAAATTGCTTGAACTGGTTTGTAAACCCTAAATACAGTAAACCATTCATGTTTCCATTCTCTTACTTTATTTTCAAACTTCTCTTTCCCTGTGCATTTGAAATCCCTCCTTCACTTTCATTCACTCATTGATTCATTCATTGAATCATTCATTCTTTTTTCTTTCTTTGTCAATATGCTGTTCTTTGGCAGATTGGTTTTGGAGGAGGATGCTACACCTACAATATAAACACTGATGGTGGAATTTCCCAACTGGATGCTGAGAAAGAGTGCCAACAAAACGGAACTTCTCTGGTCAGTCTGGAGACCGCCAAGGAGGTGGAGGCCTCCATGGATTTTTTCAAACAGATCACTGTTGATACACACATATGGGTCGGTATGACAGCGGCTGGGTATAGCCAAGTGAAATCACTTCTAAACCCTATGTGAGAGTTCTCTCTTGAGTTAGTCTCAGTTCGTAATGAAATGTGACTTGCAGCTCCAGTTTGTATGCTTGAGCACAATCAAAATTTAGCGAAAAAGTGATAGTGTGTGAGGGGTTTAGTAAATTTTTCTTATAGCAGTGCAAAGTGGAGAGAGAGAGAGAGAGAGAGAGAGAGAGAGAGAGAGAGAGAGAGAGAGACAGACAGACAGACAGACAGAGACAGACAGAGAAACAGACAAACAGACAGGCATATGGAGATAGAAACAGATAGAGGCAGATGTAGAGACAGAGAGGGCGAAGAAAGGATTCAGATTCTTATTATAGTTAGATCTAGTTGCAAAGTGAGGCTACGGCAGGCAGAAATTGACTAACTATACCGGCAAGCACACACACACACATACACACACACACACACACACACACACACACACACACATATGCACGCGCGCGCGCGCGCGCGCGCGCGGGCGCACTCATGGACGCACCCTGCACACACTGCACCCACCAAACACTCCACAGCCCTGACCCTTTTTTGACCCCCACATGCAAACACAGACAACGGATAACATTTGTAACATGAAAACAGAGATTGGAAGGAGGTTAGGCCGCACACAGATAGAAAGAGCCATGTAGGAGTTTACCATCACTAATTTCTCACGGCGTGCAGGCGCGCGCGCGCACACACACACACACACACACAGAGGCGTGCATGCACACGCGCTTGCGTGCTCACCAAAATGTTCGCCAATAACTTCTTGAAACCTGCCATTTACATCAAATCGCAAGGCCAACAATAGCTGTATTGTGGGTGGGAGGCAATCTCGTCTGGAGAATGAAGCTCACTGATGACAGAACAAGGGTGATTGGGAAGGGCTAGGCGGCAGAGAGAGAGAGAGAGAGAGAGAGAGAGAGAGAGAGAGAGAGAGAGGAATGTAGGAGGTTTACTGTCACAAACCTCTCACATGCGCACACGTCGTGTAATCACAGAAAATGTGACGTGTTTTAAGAAAATCTTGTCTAGTTAAATGAGTTCACGGAACGCAGTCAGCCTTCTCTTCTTTTTCTGTGAAGTTCGTGTGGCTCATCCACCTCAAATATACCCACACACTCTCCACACAAACAGTCTGGGATCTTGTGATCCCCACGACTTGCCTCAAAGTAGTATTATGTTCTCTGTCTGTCTGTCTGTCTGCCTGTCTCTCTCTCTCTCTCTCTCTCTCTCTCTCTCTCTCTCTCTCTCTCTCTCTCTCTCTCAGTTGCTCAGTCACAACCTTAAGTGCTGAACACATGCGCATATAATACACATATAATATTCCATATCATTGGTATCCTATTTATTCATTATCATAGCTTCTTATTTTAGCTTAGAGAATTAGTTGTAACAAAATGATCAGACCAAACGCCAGTCCTTGTATACCCTAAGCTATTTATCCCAAATACTGAAACTCCTCAAGTAAGGGGAGAGGGGGGGGGGAAGATTGGGGTGGGGGGAGAGACTGGAGATTTGGGTAGGGGAGGGGAGGTGGGATCGATGGTGAGGGAGGAGGGACGTGACTGAAAAAAAAAAAACACTGCTGTTCGTTTTCATCACCACATCATCCCTATGTGTCCTGCAGCAAATGATAAATAGAACTTTGCTTGAGAACACTGAGCCAGCAAGTTCAAATATCATCAGTTTGTGAACTTCAGCTGAAGGTCCAGCTTTCCAGTTTTTGTTTGTCACATCAGTGTTGAGGTATCCCATATAATTCAATCAACACATATTCCTTTGAAGCCATTCCCGGCTCCAGGGTCCTCCTGATTCTTCAGACAGATGGAAGACGTCTGGGTCTGGTGGTCAAAGAAGTACATGAAGCTCTTGACACCAGAGAAACACAATACCCCCCCCACCCACCCCCCCAAACAAGTGACCTGCAGCCATCTGCCTGTTACCAAAGAGTCCTGGTCAACCAAAGCCCTCACAAACGAATGGCATTGTACATGGGTTGGGAAGTTGGGGAGCAGGGAAGGGGGTTTGGGGGGGGGGGGGGGGTGTTGTCTCCAGACTTGCTGCATTCTCTCAAATCCCTTTTGCTCCACCCCATTCCTCAAATGGACTAACTCGACCTGGACGAGTTCATCTTTAGGGGGTAATGGGAAAAGCGCAAGGGTTTCAAACCCCACGTGGAGAGCGCGGTGCCGAGCACTGCTCCAATGAAACGCACTCCACATTCACCTTTCCACACATGCACTCATTCACTTATACGAACACAACGCTTCCCAGTGGTTCTCATGAAACAACAGTATTCACTTTTAATGATGTTTTCGATATTGGATGACATAGATTGTATTCAACACACGATCATATTACACTGCAAATGATACCATGAAGCTGACATGGAATTATAACGAATGTAAACTAATCTGACCGACTAAACTAAGAGTTGTGTTGTTTTAGGGTTTCATCTAGTTGGATATGCTCTTTACATATGTGGAGATCAGTTGTCATGTAGTCGCTGTTCTTCACACGCACACGAGCACACACACACACACACACGCGTGCGCACACACACTCACACGCACACGCACACACACACACACACACACACACACAGATTTCTCTCTGTCTGTCTGTCTGTATGTATGTATCTCTCTCTCTCTCTCTCTCTCTCTCTCTCTCTCACACACACACACACACACACACACACACACACACACAAACACACACACACACACACACACACACACACACACACACACACACACACACACACACACACTTATGAAATGATGAATATACTAGCTAAAATATGCAAACAGATACTATTATTCGTTTCACCGTTTATTTTCGTCCAAAGATCAAGTTTCATAGAAGACGAAATACATGTATTCTTGCATCTGATCGTTTATTGCTATTACTCATCTCAGAATACTTAGAGGCTTACTTCCAGAGGTGTGAACGATGCTGCCAAATCACGGCTACAAAGATTCAGCTCAATATATTTATGTGACACACGGGCTGTGTATATGAACGTTACTGCACTAACAATTCGTACATGCTTAGAGGACAAAAATAATGACAATCTAAACTGATCAAGATCTTTCCAAAAATTGGACAGTATGTACTGAGCTCTTAAATCATTCAAAATGGCAACACAAAATAAAACGTCATCCATCTTTCTCTTTCATTCTGGCAAAATGGACACTTAAAAGCAGTAGTGTTGTGTGCTTTATAACGAACTTGATGTTCTGCAGCTTCAGAAAAGCCAAATCTAAATCTAGCTGATACATTCCTCAAGTTTCTATCTAGGCTGAGGAGCAGGCATCTTTTTATATCATGCACAGAGCATAACGGTCTTCAACATTAAACCCTTCACTGTTACTGATATGAGAATTCCATTCTTGCCACCTGCATGAAAGTAACAGTTTTCTGAAGATTTTGAGAAAACTCGTCGATTCCCTCTACACCATAGTCGAGCCACACATCCCAAACCACCCAAACTTATACATTTTTACAACGGACGTTTGAAACCAGAGAGAGAGAGAGAGAGAGAGAGAGAGAGAGAGAGAGAGAGAGAGAGAGTATGTATACCTGTCAATGCATCTTGTCTGTTTTATTGCACTTTTGTTCAGGTACACAAACACTTTACGCTGGCAAAGTGGTGTCGTCGTTTTCTTCTTGAGGCACCATAATTTTGAGGAGCAATTGAGATCGGACATCTGTGTTGTTTGGGAATTCTTAGGAACAGAAATCTTTGGATTCGTTGAACAGAATTGTGGTAGTTGGGTAGAGGGCTTTGTGTGCGAAATCTCTCCCTTTTCGGATCATCACCGTATCCGAAAACCTGTCACGCTTCCTGTACCGATCAACACAACTGTATTAAATGTTCATCTGGAAATATGTCCCATGCAGCACCTGACTCACCAACTACTGGCCTGTGATTCGAAAAGTCAGTGCAGGGAACTAGAGAACACTGAGACATGGTACAGGGCGACTTGTAATATGTCCCATGGACCAGCACAGCCCTATATTTTATTGTGACCTATCTGGACAGTTCGTACCTTACAATCTGGTGTGTGATTTTCGGAAAGATTGTTTTGATGGACGTGACGAAGATTTTTGTCAGTACCCTGCGTGTAAAGAATACGAGATGGACTGTGGACTTGGACAGGTGCGTGCTGTTATGTTTCTGAGAGCTTCTTCTTCATTCTTACCGTTTGTTTCTACTTATCGTGTCTTATTTCCGCACCACGCAGAATATATAAAGATAGCTGTTTGATCTGAATCTTTACATTCTCATCTTTTGTTGTTTCATTCTCTAAACCATGTCCGTGTCATTATTTCCACAATGTCTATTCTGATCCACAGGGAGCCACACCCAGGTATACTGTTTGTTATTCCAAGAGGTGCAGCTGCAGCAGCAGTCGATCTCTAGATTGTCACGTATTCCATGCCAACCTTTGCTGTTTTTTTTTTTTTTTTTTTCGTTTTGTCCTTTGGTCTATTATTTTTTTAGATATCATCCAGCCACAATGACAGTTCCATCTGGTTATTAATGATCTTGATGCTACACATTTCATGAAAAAACGTGGATGGGAATATTCACTCATATAAATCATATAAATGATGCATGCAGGACAGACACTGACACAGACAGAAATCTGATTTTGAAACTTAAAGATCGTCTTGATATTAATGAAAACCTTTGTATCAGTTACTGAACACAGTAAACTCATATACTGAATCGGTAACGTTAACCTTTGTACCAGTTATTGAAGACATTAAACTCACGTGAAATATGGAAAATGCATGTAATATCTGGATCCAAAACTCATACAGGTCAATGAATACCAGGTTATTCGTCCTCGAACACGTCTTGCCACCACAACATATCGGCCTGTCATGGTCACTTGATAGCTGGCCTTCTTTGAAGATCTCACTGCTGGTAGAATGTTAAAAGCAATCGCGGAAAACTATCTGCAATGACAAGCAACCTGAAAGTGCATCAGCTGAGTTCACATTCACGCAACACTTTGATCCAGCACTTTCTTTTTTTTTATATATCATCATATGAATGTGGCTCCATGCACCGTTTGTTTTCATGATTGGTAGAAGTGATGAACAGAATGAAGGAGGCAGAGAAAAACCATGATCACCATCATAGGAAAGGGGATAAGTTTGAAAAGAATGTGTCCGTTGGTTGAAGTAAAAAAAAAATGGGGGTGGGGGGGGGGGGGGGGGGGGGGGGGGGGGGGGGGGTTTAGAGGTTTTAGAGCTAGAGCTACAAAACAGCCACAAGTCTGGTCTGATGCAAAACTGAAACAACATGTTTGGTCTCCTGATTGATTGTTTATAGCAAATACTCTGGAGCGTCTTCTGGATTAGTGTGTAATTACAGTAGGGAAAGGAAGACAGCAAGAAATCTCTTTTCCCTGAAATGTTCAAAGTTATATAGGTCACATTTGTTGTGACCCGTTTAAGGGAATATATTTATATTGTCTGTCCATATGACGCATACTAGAAAACGGTCACTATATCCGTTTAGAAAACATGTTGTTCAGTGTTTGTGGAATGTATTGGGTCGTGACATCTGTTGTCAACTAATGTTCTGGTGGTTCATGTTACAAGGATAGGGGTATCAATAACTTATGGCAGGTTGTACGGGGGGAAACATCTATCCATGACTGAAAGGTCTCATAGAAACCTATTATAGTCAAACGGCAGAAAACTTTCAGTAGCAAGAGATGCTGTATCCGTCATGGCAGTGAACTTGGCCATCTGCTCAGTATTTTCCTAGAGAGGTCTGTGTATATAATGTTGACTTCAAGAGGCATGGTTCTTTCAGTCTAATGTTCAGCCAGTCTGACTCAGTTTGAAAAAGTTTCAAGGTTTCATAAACAGCATGCGTTTAAAGATTCATGGATGTAAACAAGTGTACCTGTAGACCTAGAAAGCATGGAGTCTGCAATAACGGTACAGTCAGGAGTGACATTATTGGTAGGAACAATATCTGATTCATAGGATCGATACATGAGAGTCTGGGTTCGGGTTCAGTGAAACAAAAATATGAAAGAGTTTGTATTTTGTAGTAATGATGATGCCTCGTGTGCATGGTTATTGTGAGTATTTGCAAGTATGCAGTGCAGTCACCAACAATCTTTTATCCATCTAGATATGATCCCAGCCACTACCTCCCATACATCACTTCGTACCGACCATACTCCTTCACTCCCTCCCTCCCTCCCTCCCTCTCTCTCTCTCTCTCTCTCTCTCTCTCTCTCTCTCTCTCTCTCGATCTTTTTCTTTCTTGCAACACCCCAGAACTAACCCCTTCTAGTCGCCTAATCGACCACCCCACACACTGTTCACCCACCATTAGCCCTTTCCAGAACTGATTTACTTTACTGACTTTCTGTTGTTTGTCCCTCTCCACACCTTGAAGCAGCCACACACACTGAGTTCCCAATCTCCATGGCACCTCAAGCTTCCCCCCATCACTACTGAGAAATGGTCACACTGACTTTAGTGGGGAAGACACGCAGTCTGCAAACAACTGAGAAACGGTTATACTGACTTTAGTGGGAAGAGACACAGCCTGCAAACAACTGAGAATCAGTTATACTGACTTTAGTGGAGAAGACACACAGTCTACAAACAACTCAGAAACAGTTATACTGAGTATAGTGGGGAAGAGACACAGCCTGCAAACAACTGAGAAAGAAATGGTTATACTGACTATAGTGGGGAAGACACACAGTCTGCAAACAACTGAGAAACGGTTATACTGACTATAGTGGGGAAGACACACAGTCTGCAAACAACTGAGAAATTGTTATACTGACTATAGCGGGGAAGAGACACAATCTGCAAACAACTGAGAAATGGTTATACTGACTATAGTGGGGAAGACACACACTCTGGATTCGACACCTTGATCGTTCCATCTATACGGTTTCTCTTTGGCCCTCCTGTTGAAGACACATTGTCAAACGCATTCATGTTTTCAAAGTCATATGCAGGATCAACCATGTGTTCGATGCAGTAAACTACGTGCAGAAGACTTGCGTGTGTGTGTGTGTGTGTGTGTGTGTGTGTGTGTGTGTGTGTGTGTGTGTGTGTGTGTGTGTGTGTGAGCGTTTGCGTGCGTGCATTTTCTTTAGTGTGTAGATGATCAGAAACGATGTAATGGGTTCAGTGACTGCATTTCAAACTACGACGAGACTGAATGTGGGATACGCTACACCTTTGGAGAGGTAATGCCCCCTGCTATTATCAACTTTGACAGGCCTGGAGGGTTCAGCATGGTACCTTTACCCAGAAAACAGCACGCAGTGCCCAGACACTCATTTTCAGTGTCACAACGACGGCTATTGTCTGCCTGTCTATGTCAGGTGTAATGACATGATCGACTGTCCGGATCATGAGGACGAAGCTGACTGTCAGAATTACAAGACGTGTCCGGGGTTTTATCGATGCCGTGACAGTTACAAAACAATCTGTGTGCACGTGAATCACCTGTGTGATGGTCTGCCGCAGTGCCCACTACACGATGACGAACTGGTGTGCGACATCAACTGTCCTGAGTCATGTGTTTGCCATGGTTTTGCCTTCTCCTGCAATCACACTTTTTCTGTCAGCTCTTTCCACAGCTACGCTACCTTGAGGCTTCTGGTAGTGGAGTGCATGTGAGTGATGCCGCTCATAACAAAATGCTGATCCACCTGGGTGTACAGGCATGTGGACTAAGGAAATTAACAGGTGTCATTTTACTCAATCTTCACACTGTGGATCTCAGCTGGAATCAACTTCATGCTATCAACTTCAGCCATTTTGCTGAAATGCCTCAACTTCGAATATTAAATCTGGCAGGTAATCCTGTGTCTGACAGTGTTTTTTGTGTCCATAAACTACTATGTACATCCGTCACTTGTGATCTTCAATATTTCCCATTCCCAAGTTAATTCCTTAAATATGACGACATTGTCAGCTATTATGCCGAAGTTGCAAGTTGTTGATTTGTCATGGAGTGACATAAAGATACTGCAGGAGAAAGGTTTGTTTCCTCATCTTCACACTTTTGATTTACAAGGTTGTCCTGTAAATGATTTCACTCCAGACTTCATGAAACAAATGACAAAACTCATGTATGTGTCTGCTGACAACTTCAAATTGTGTTGCCCAGTTGTTTTACCAGACAATTTCCGAGGAGAATGTTCACTCATGTGACGACTTGTTAAAATCTCTTGCTTACCGTTGTGCTCTGGGGGTATTTGCTGTGTTGGCTGTTCTGGGAAACTTTGGTGGGTTTGTCTACCGTATCTATTTCTTGTCCAAAACAATCAAGAC
>JADBJO010027816.1:0-15000 GCA_016801955.1 Conus betulinus
AGATACTTGACTGCCCGTCTTTCGTTTACATGACCTGAATGTTTTTTATCTTGCTGAAAATGACCTAAACGGTCGAACGCGTCGGATTTTGCATTGGCTTTATTTTTCCTTATGTGTTGCTTGACCTCGTTAAGAGAAGATTCTTCAAATTTCGGCAGTTCACCCTCACTTTGAGACTGGAAATATTCTTCTCCAGGGCAGTGGAAGTGGACGGGATCGAACCTTAAAAATAGAATGACACTGTCACAGAACTCCGAGTCCACGGCAGTGGGTTCTGAGTCGACTCCCTCACACGCCTTAAAGCACACAATGTCACGTGGTTGCTGTTCTGGGGACAGATTTGAAATGGTTAATCTATAGATCTCTACCTCCCTCCATTCCTTCAGGGGAGGTTATTCTTCTGCCACATCTTCTGTGATAGATGTGGCCCTGCAACACCAAAAATTAATGCTACCAGGCCTTGCTTTAAGGAGTCGAGTATTATATAGACCGGCGCAGCTGGATTGTTTTGGATGATTCTTATTGTGTCTGAAAGTTGATTCTCCTCATATTGTCACATGGGGCCTTCAAGGTGCAAGCCAGGTGGTTCCAAGCAGACAGGATAAAGGCACGGGAACTATTTGGCGCCTTCCAGCTGGTGCAAAGATGGGGTCCACGGGTGAGTGCAAATCCTGAAGTTGTGACCATCACCTAAGGGGAGCTCGTGTATATGTAGAGTGTTTGTGGTTTTATCGGTGTGAAAACCCCCAAAACAAAGGAAATAATGGTTGGTGGAAAGTTTTCTTTTGATCAATTCTCTGTTAACATGAATTACTGGCTCAATTTATGGTTTTCCTCAAAACGCTAACTTTAGTGTATTGGCGCGCAAAATCCGATTTCTGGACATGTGACCTGTGGACCGTAAGAACTCAATGTAGCAACAATTATGGGCGGGAGGAAACGCGTCATGTGTACTTGTCTGTCCAGCTACCCCCCCCCCCCCCCCCCCCCCACCTCGTTGCTTCACAGCCCTCACACCTAGTCGCCTTCCCTATTCTCCTTCATTGGTCGGTTCACAGGCCTCCCAAAATCTCACATACTTACGCAGAAACACACACATACACACACACACCCACACACCACACACGCCGGCGCGCGCGCGCGCGCGCGCGGGCGCGCACATCACACACACACCACACACACACACCCCACACACACCACACACTAACCGCGCGCGTGCGTGCGCAGACCACCCCACACACAACACACACACACACACACACACACACACCACACCACACACACACATCCACACACACACACCACCACACACACACACACTACCCCACACCACGTGCCCACACAGAAACCCACACACACACACACACACCCACACACACACAGAAACACACAGCAGACATCCACACAACCAACACACACACACACACCCCCACGACAACACACACCACACACACACACGCACGCACTCACGCCCGCACGCACATGTTAGAGATAGGATATAGAGAGTAGACAGACGACATACATACATACGAGACCGAGAAACATACATACAGACAGAGACCGGACAGACTGTAATCTTACCCCATTTTTGTTGCCTGTGTATGGACTACCATCGTTTACAGTTCGGGTGCAGCTGATAGTTTCGTCTCATGTGGAGGTGAGTACGTTTTCCGCGATATACAGCTTCTGTCCTACAGTGCAAGTTTTCAGCATTACTTCCAACATATCACCCGTTTACTGTGTTGAATCATCGAGCAGGATATAGGTGTGTGTGTGTGTGTGTGTGTGTGTGTTGTGTGGTGGGTGTGTGTGTGTGTGTGTGTGTACAAACACAGAAAAAAGAGCTTTATGAACAAGAGCTGCGCATAATCATTTGTTCGCAAATAGACATGAAAATGTCTCGGAACTGAAATGTAAAAGCAAAACAGAATAAACTAAAAACGTTTAATAATCAATAGTCTCTCTGTATGTACGCCATCCATGATTGTGCGGTAAAATCTGAATAATCATGGAATCTAGACAGGAAAGAAAGATAAGATCACCGAATGCATTTTGCAATGAAACAGAGAAAAGGATGGTGAATATCTCGAACAGAAACAAGCGGAAACAAAGAGTGGATTTAATCTTGAGTTTCCTTTGTGCTCAACTCTCTCCCACCCCCTGCACCACACACACACACACACACACACACACACCACACACACACACACACACACACACACACACCACACACACACACGCAACATAACGCGCGCACACACACACACACACCCACACACACACACACACACACACAACACACACACACACACACACACACACACACACACACACACACGCACACATACGCACGCACGCACGCACACGCAAACACTACGCGCGCGTTCACGCACCACGCACACACCTACACACACACCACACACAAACACCACACACACACACACACACACACACACACACCACCACACACACAACACAACACGCACGCACGTACGCACGCACTCATGTACACGAACACATACGCGCGCGCGCGCGTGCGCACACACACACACACACACACACACCACACACACACACACACAACACCACACACACACACACAGGTAGACACAGACAGACAGAGATATTTTCCCTTGACCCCATGGGGAGGTCACTGGGGCACCTCCACGCTGAAGAACTGTTCACCAGCTTCCCCCAGTTCTGTCAGTTTTGTGTCAGGGCTTGGGTTTCTGGAAATGTTTTCCATGTCCAGTGTGCAGTGTGGTCAGTCTCTCTGGTTTTGTTTCTGTCTTCCTCTCTGTCTCTCTCCTTCAGCATTTCCATTTGGGATTATTTTACCGAGGCCATTGGATTTCTTTCATGTCCAAACCAACGTAGCTTTCTTTTCCTGATTGATCTAACCTTGAGTCTTTTGTACTGCACGATGATTTGACGCATTTGTTGATTAGCGAGGTCATCAATGCATATGATGTTTAGTATCTGAAGTAACCTTCATATCCATGGTTTGGATTCTTCTTTTGAGATCCTCTGCGAGGATCCACGTTTCACATGCGTACAGGAAGATGAATACTATGCCAGTGCACGTAGGACTCTAGGCTCGTGTTTCGGTAAATGTTTTTCTCCCTCCATACTGGTTTAGTCTAAATATTACTGTGGTTGACTTTGCCGCCTGTAACAGGCTTTTTTTTTTATCGCTTAAATCTAACGATGGATCCCATGTAAGTCAATTTTTAACAGATTCTGGCTCTATCCGTGGACAGTAATATCAGCATCGGTAGTTGTGTTGTGGCTGGCTATCAGCTTGGTATTGGTGCTGATCTCCTGTCTTATCTTCCTCATATCATTTTCATCCATCCGTTCCTCAAGCTTGACGAGTTCTTATTCACAGCCTGCCAGACTATCGATGTCATCTGCAAATCGAACATTTCCAACGGGTTTTCCTTCAATGCTGACTGTGCTGACATGAGTTTTTCATCGGCATCAGTTATGATGCGTTCCATGAATATGTTGAAAAGTGAGGAAGACAGAAGGCAGCCCTGACAAACTCCATTGTAAGATAAGAACCATGCTCTAACAGCATCCTGTATGAGCACTGTACTGATCGCTCTGCCTTACAGTTGCTGGATGGTATTGATAACCTTCTTCACTATGTTCAATTTCTTCATTCGGGTCCCTAGTGCTTCCTGCCAGACCTTGTCAAATGCATCCTTGAAGTCTATGAAAACATGGTAGAACTACTTCTGGTGCTGGAGATTGCAAAGGATACCTATATTAAAATGTGTTTCGGCGGTACTTCTGCCTTTGCCGAATCCAGTCTGTTTTCCGGCAGTGATGGTATCTGTGGTATCTGCAATCTATTTAGAATGATTTTGAGCATTACTTTGCTGGCATGGTTGATCAAGCTTATCATGGTGAGGTAGTACCGGCAGTGTTGGCGATCTCCTTTTTTGTCTAGGAAGGGTAACGATTAGTGGCTGAATTCACGGCAAGGGCCACTGCCTACTATGCCACATTTTATTGCAGACTGAGAGAGAGAGAGAGAGAGAGAGAGAGAGAGAGAGAGAGAGAGAGAGAGAGAGAGAGAGAAGTGAAATGAGATCTTTATTCCATAAGGTCGCGGCAATCTGCTGCGCTTTAAATGCTTGATAAGTATAAAGTGCTAATTTTCACACTGTATTACTGTTCGTTGAGGCCAACACATAGAGAGAGAGAGAGAGAGGAGAGAGAGAGAGAGAGAGACGAGAGAGGAGAGAGAGAGAGGAGAGAGAGAGTGAATGACAATGACAAAATGACAATGACAAAATGTTTAATGAGCCAGGCCTTCTGCCCAATGTCAAAGGGAGGGGGTACAAAGGGAAATCATGTCAGAATACTACATTGAAAATGAATATGATTAACATCCATACTACCTGCAGACGAAAAAGCAAGATTACGAATTTTAAATGCATCAGTTAGGTATGCTGCCAGTCTGCACATACATTAAGATTTTAGTGTCACAAATCAGTAACGATAACCTGAAAGAAGAAGGGTAATTGTAATACTTACAGGGAATGTATTTTTCTCTAACATTTGAGTAGTATTTGGGACAGACGCATATAAAATGAAGTTCGCTTTCTGGGACTCTCTCACAAAGTGGGGCAGTTATATTTTATTTCCCGCGAGAGAGAGAGAGAGAGAGAGAGAGAGAGAGAGAGAGGAGAGAGAGAGAGAGAGAGAGAGAGAGTTGCTGAATCCTGTTTTTTTTTTGATTGTTATTTTTCTGTTTATTCTACATAAGTGCTTTTCGTTGTTTTTGATCTCCCTTTTTCTGTTGGTTTTTGCCCAGTTTCACACATTCCGTAAATTTCAAGATTCACTCTCCTTTTTAAAATCTCTCTCTCTTTCCCTCCTGTCTCTCTCTCTGTCTCTCTGTCTCTCTCTCTCTCTCCTCTCTCTCTCTCTCTCTCTTTCTCTCTCTCGCTCTCTGAATTACTTAAGTATACACACTTGTACTCACAAACATGCACACACACACACACACACACACACACACACACACACACACACACACACCACACACACACACACACACACATGCGGGTGCGCACACACACACACATACACACACACACACACACACACACACACCACACCACACACACACACCACACAACACGCGCGCGCGGCGCGCACACACACACACGCACGCACGCACACACCCACACCACACACACACACACACACACACACACACACACACACACACACACACACACACACACACACGTACGTGTGAAAATGATCCACACAATACAGTACAAATCACAGCCGGTATCATGGCAACCTTTTTACTTGCAAAGCAGCTTCTACGGCAAACACTGAACGCACTCTGTCTGGAACGAAGTGACAGGCTCTTGCAATGAGCCATTTCAGTCAGTTTGACATCTGCACGAATCTCCGGACCAGTGTTCAAATCTGACAAGGCGCAGGTCATTGGCACTCGGAATAAGGGGGAAAATACAATTCTTTGCATCAGAGAAAAAAAAAATGTGTTTGAAATCATGCTGTGTTTGTTCCGTTCTCAGGAGACATAGTTGGGGGCCGGAATAGCTCAGTTGGTAGAGTGCCGGACTCGTGACCCTGAGGTTACGGGTTCGAATCTCGGGACATGGGGATTTTTCCCTCGGAGATAACATCGGTTCTGACTCTATTCCCCATACAGTCCTTCGAATGAGACTATAAACCGAGCTTCCGTGTGTGAACGCACGCACAACATCTTGCACACACGTAAAAATCCCATCACCAACTTTCGGAAGAGAAGGCCAGTAGGTATGGATGACACGTTACACATGCCATGCACCTTCCCCGAAGTTGGAGTATGGCTGCCTCAATGGCGGGATTAAAAAAAAAACGGTCATGCACACAAAAGTGTCAGAATCTTCAACTTGATGAAGGTGGACACTCAAAGAAAGAAATGTGAATGTAACTAGCAAAAAAAAACAACTCAGAAGAGAATCTGTCTTTGAAGAGAACGTTGGCATTTGAGAGAGAGAGAGAGAAAAAAAGATAATGAATGCGTTTGACAAGATTACAATTAGTTCCAGAGTAAGGCGTCTGCAGGCAGAAATTGAAACACATTTTCAGACCAATTCTTAGTGAATCTGCCAACAACATGGACGAACAAGCTACAAGACAAAACACGACGTGTTTCGACCTCTTAGGTCTTCTTCAAGCAAAACGGACAACGTGCAGGACAATGAAAACGAAGAACGAGCAATCACTTAATCTTCTCAAATTCGACACAAGATGGGCGTCGAATGAAATCGAAGCCGTTTGGGAAGCTGGGCAAGTGATTGTTCGTTCTTCGTTTTCGTTGTTCTGAACGTTGTCTATCTTGACCTGACGAAGACCTTAGAGGTCGAAACGCGTCGTGTTTTGTCATGTAATTTGTTTGTCCTTGTTTATGGTGGACTCACAAAAAAATCGTTCCCTAAGATTACAGTTATGAAGACTCTGATGCTTTCTAGATTTTCACATTTATTCATCAGTTTGCTTGACCCACCAAACGATTTTCTTTCAGTTCTTAGAACATGAACTCTACTTTATCTTTACTGGCTATGAAAGGCGTTGCTAAAATGAGAATCAGTGAACAGTATATGGACGTCAACTTAAATATCGTTGATATGTGACATCATTCTGCCATCAATCAAACTAAAGTTCAGATCTTGGCTCCAGCTTGGCAGGTTTTACTGCTCGCGCTTCCACACAGCCATACTGAGCTCGAAAGTATTGATATATTTGTAGCAGAGTACACCAACGCTATGAAATAAAAACATCAATATTCTTTTTTGGAATTTAGTGTGTAAAATATTTGAAAAGGCTTTCTCTCCGAATGTTAGTCCTTTGATATCCAGAACTTGAAGGCAGAATGTACCCAATACAAGAATCGTAAAATTCTAGGAGATAGCAAAATATGTTTATATGCAAGTGGTGGTGTGATAGCAATACACTTTGTGTTAGACAGTTGGTGAATACAAGTAGAAACTTGTTGAAATCTGGAGAATAAATGGCGAAATATTCGGCCGCAGTGAAGGCAACCTTTTCTTAACGTATGAAAGTGTTGTAAATGCTGTAATGTCTTGCTGGCAAGAATTAAACGTAACACTCACAAGACGTTACACATTACTGAACACAGATTTGGTCTTGCATCTTGAGGAAAAGTTGATAATGCGTATCCAGCTGCAGTAAATGATGATAAATGATGCTGAATGTGTGGGCCTATGGTAACAGGTGTCTTTGAGTGTGCGCTGAAGAGGAGGGGCGCTGCTGCTGAAATGTTTGTTTGTTTCGCTTTTGTTTTTTTTGTTGCAAAGTGAAACGACTGCAGGCGGAAATCTAAACAAATCTTAAATAAATGTCAGCGAACCGCCCAGAGAAACGTGGACAAACGAGTCACACGACAACACACAACGCGTTTCGACCTCTGAAACGCGTTGTGTGTTGACTTGTGACTCGTTTGTCCACATTTCTCTGGGCGGTTCGCTGACATTTATTTAAGATTTGTTTTGTTTTTTGGTTTTTGTTGACCGATTCAGAGATGTGTGAGCAAGTCGAATGAATAAGCGTACGGATGTTTACGTCTGATTTACGTCTATTTATGTAGATATGACTATCCGTGCAAAACAACAATGTGTGTGTCTGTGTGTCTGTTTCTGTCTCTGTCTCTCTGTCTGTCTGTTTGTCTCTCTCTCTCTCTCTCTCTCTCTCTCTCTCTCTCTCTCTCTCTCTCTCTCTCCTCTCTCTCTCTCTCTCTCTGTTCCATGTATTTATAGGCATGACCATTCGTGTTCAATTTTTTGACTCATGCTCGACATGTAATCTGACAACAAAATTCAAAAACATTTCTGCCGGAATCCCCCCAAAAGTAATGCCTCTTAAATTATGTACTTTTACTTAAATCTCTCTTTTCTGTGCATGCGCATGATAGAAATTTGAAATTTGAAAAGAAAATCTTTATCATATGACGACTGAGTAATGAGAGAAACAACAGTGGCACAAAATATCCAGCAAGATAAAGTAATGCCTCTTTAATTATGTACCTTTACTTATTCTCTCTCTTCTGTGCATGCGCGTGATAGAATTTTGACATTTGAAACGAAAATCTTTATCGAAGGACGACTAAGAAGTTGAGAAACAACAATAACACAAAATATCCAGCAAGATAATAATGTGCTTTATCAATTTCTCCTTCGATTTGATCCAGACCCCCAAAACCTTTCTAATTGTTGTATTGAACTTGCTGGGGGAGACAGAAACACACAGAGAGAGAAGAAGAAGAAGAAGAAGAAGAAGAGGAGGAGGAGGAGGAGGAGGAGAAGAAGAAGAAGAGAGAAAGATGAAGGAGGAGGAGGAGGAGGAGGAGGAGGAACAGGAAGAGGAGAGAAAACACAAAGAAGTAGAAGAAGAAGAAGAAGAAGGTGGAGGACGAGGAGGAGGAGGAGGAGGAGGAGGAAGAGGAGGAGGAGGAGGAGGGGGGAGGAGGAGGAGGAGGAGGAGGAAGAGGAGGAGGGGGAGGAGGAGGAGGAGGAGGAGGAGGAGGAGGAGGGAAAACACAAAAGAAGTAAAAATAAAAGACGAAAAAGAACAAAGAATAAATGCATAAAAAAAGACAAAGAAACGATCAGAAAGGGGGAATAGATGAATAATGAGAGAAAGGAGAATAAATAGATAAATGAGTAAATAAATAAGTAAGTAAACAAATAAATAGATAAATGAAAATATAGGATACGAAGAAAAACAATGCAGGAAGAAAACGACGAGATGAAGAAGAGCCAGAAAAGAAGAAGACATTGTCGGAATAGGAATTGTAGGGGAGATAAAGAATGGCAGATGAATAGCCTGAAAGCGTCAAGTAAAACAGCATGGACGGACGATGAGAGAAAGAGGTTGGGGGCGGTGGGGAGGGGGGAGGGAGGGCGATCACATAGAAAAAGTAAGGAGTCGATGATAGACGTTAACCTTAAAACAAAAGTTAAAACAAAACCAAAAAAACAAAAAAAAAAAAAAAAAAAAAAAAGAAAAAATGGTGATTTTTACCATCTTCTGAAAAGAGAGGTGACACAAGAGGCGAGTTTCTTCATTTTGCCTAGACATGTCACCAAACACACACACACGCGCGCGCGCGCGTGTGTTGGAATGTAATGAAGTAGAAGACGAAATTCATTTCTTAGATAAATGTACTATATATAACGATGTAAGGAGGCAGTTTTTTTAGAACACATCAGAGACAAATACAATATACAAAATGCGCTGCCATCTATCTTAATTTCAAATGACGTACTTATCAGCGAGACCTCAAAATATGTGTATGCTATTTCAAAGTGTCGATAAGGTAAAATGTATGACAAGGACAACTTGATATAACATGATGATAGTTGGATACAACAACAAGCATGGATATTTATATTTCGTCATTTGGTTTCGTTTATCTTTTCCTCTATTTATTTGTGTCATATAAAACATGTTACGGTTTCTAAAGGCATTAAGCTATTGAATCTTGAATCTTGAATCACACACACACACACACACACACACACACACACACACACACACACACACACACACACACACACCAGAGCAAGCGCTATAATGCATATGTATTCACAGAGAGAGAGAGAGAGAGAGAGAGGGGGGGGGGGGGGGGTCTACGGAAAAAGTTGTTGATTAGGCCATTGCTCCCCAATGCAATTCTAAACAGTGATATCGACCATACTCCCTTCCCAATAGTTTTAGAACTGAGAATGGAACGCAGTTTAAAAATTCATAAAGACAGAACCACGAAGCAAAAAGCAAAAAAATAAATAAATAAATAAAAAATGCTGCCGGACGAAAGAAAACAAACAAAGTGCAAGACGAAACACGACGCGTTTCGACCTCTCCAGGCAATAGAGAAAATCCATGACAATGAAGGTAAGTGATTACTCATTTGTTTTCATCCCGCGAAACAGTATTTTTATACTCCCAGTTCTTATAGAACAGGGAGTATTGTACAATAGGAATGAAGACATGCTATCTGTGTGTCTGTCTGTCCGTTGTCCAAATGTGTTCCACTCGCTCCAGACAAAACTGCCGGACCGAATTTGTAGATATGTTCAGTATGGGTCACGGATTTTGCCCGATATCTTATTTTACCAGAATAATTTACTAACGGCTATAAATGATAATTTTGTGATGTACAGTTTAAGCGATAACGGTTTATAAGCTTAAGTGTAACCGAAGTGTTTAGGCGCCTCGGTAGTATAGTGGATAGTGCCCCCCTCCTCCCCCCCCCCCCCCCCCCCCCCCCCCCCGTCGCTCGGGAGATCCGAGTTCACTTCCCCCCAGCAGTTCTTTCTATTTCTTTTCTCTTACATACAAAATTTCTACCACCAATAGGGGAGAAAGTGCTATAGTGACTGATTTTTTTTTCTTTTTGTTGTACTTCTTTTTGTTGTACTACTACTTACTGGGATTAGGTTTATAAGCTTTGCATCTTGTTTCTTTTACATTTGTTTCAATTTCCGCCTGCGCTTACATCATTGTAAAATTAACTTTCTAAAGATACATTGACAGGTTCCTAATTGTTTTCTTTGCCATGCGCACGTGCCATAAGGAATGTGAATCTAAACTGACGTGGCACCTTGTAATATTTCAGCGGAATGTACTCTGATCTTAAGTCATATAGAATAGGAGAACACAGAACGAAATGTACCTCGTGTTCTTTCTCTATTCAGTCAATGTCGACATATCAACTCACGATGCACTGCAATTTTAGAAATTCCAATTCTAAATCTCATCAACATGTATCTTAAATGTCTGTCTAGATGGAGTAATAAATATGTTGTAACATCAGGAGCAGTGCACAATGCTTTGTAACCACTAACCTGTCACTATTACTAATACATCAGTTCTAATCTTGCCACTGCACGAACACAGCCTTACCTTAAAACTTTCTAACCAGGTACAATTTTCAGCGAATATTTAAGGCTATTTGTTTTCTTCCCCCACAAAACTCCAAATTAAAAAATCGTTCTATAGGTCATCGGAGAGAGAGAGAGAGAGAGAGAGAGAGAGAGAGAGAGAGAGAGAGAGAGAGAGAGAGAGAGAGGTGTACTGTGTATGACTGATTTCACATGACTGGGCAATGCAGGTAGTTGGCTGTGTTCGGTCTTTTTATCAAGCATTTAGAGAGAAACCCCACTGACTCTAGATGGCAAAATAGGGATGGCTATGTTAATGCGAAGTAGCTATGAACTGTTTAGAATGTTCTATTTGCTTCCCAGCACGGAATCTTGTATTGGATCAGAAACGAACAGAAACGTGAGGTTTGCTGTAACAAAATTTAGTTCTGGCGTGTTGGAAACATTTAGATTTCAAAACGGAGTGACTGATGGCGGAAAATGAAGCAAAATTTAAAACGAGAGTGGGATAGTTACCGCCCAAGGACACAGACAGAGTACAGGACTAGACACAATGCATTTCCACCACCTCTTTGGTCCTCTTCAGGCGAAAACACATAACATTTAGGACAGTGAAAACGAAGAACGAGAAACCACTTATCTTCTCATGTTCGCCTGACGTTCTTCGTTTTCACTGTCCTAAATGTTATTTGTTTTCGCCTGAAGATGACCCAAGAGGTCAAAATGCATTGTGTCTTGTCCTCTGCTGTGTCGGAAACAGTTGAACATAGCACAAGATATGGCCTAAATGAAGGAAATCTGATTGTACTATGATGTAAGGTGGATTTTTAAAAACATGAATTTCACGTTGCTGCATCTTGGTCTTGTCTGTTCGATGTCAGATCCAAAATTTGAACCATCATGGCAAGAAACGTATGTTCCTGTTGAATCTGTTTTTGTCTTAAAAGAATGGAAAGATTATAAGAAAATCTTCTCTGTTTTTTTTTTTTTATTTCTATTTGATATTCAAATAACAAGAATCTCTGATAAACGAAAACGCATGCTTGAAAAACAACAGAAATAACAACTCGGACTTTTCAAAGGAAGCATTCATCAAAGGTTTGGAACTTCATAAATCATCTTGGCGTGGTTCACGCCTCCGTTGTTGTTTTTTATTGATCAGCAGACTTTTCCTGGTAACACAGGTTCTCGTCTTTCATTTTTTTCATTTTCATTACATTTCAGTATTCTCTCTCTCTCTCTCCTCTCTCCTCTCTCTCTCTCTCTCTCTCTCTCTCTCTCTCTCTCTCTCTCTCTCTCCTCTCTCTCTCTCTCTCTCTCCTCTCCCTGCCTGCCCGCCTGTCTGTCTGTCTGTGTGTTTATGTGTCTGTCTATGTCTGTCTGCTTCACACACACACCCTCCCTTCTCTCTCTCTCTCTCTCTCTCTCTCTCTCTCCTCTCTCTCTCTCTCTCTCTCCCTCTCTCTCTCTCCTCTCTCTCTCTCTCTCTCTCTCTCTCTCTTCCTCTCTCTCTCTCTATCTCTCTCCTCTGTCTATCTCTGTTAAGAGTGGTTGTTGGAACATTTCAAGAAAATGTCTTTGAAAAATTATGCATATTAATATTAACATTTCACCCTTTTCTTCCCCCCCCCCCCCCCCCTTTCCCCCATCTCCTCACTGTCTTATCCTCCCCATTGCCTCAAATCATTATCTCCCAAAAATGGGGAGTTTTTGTGTTATACTCCCTGTTTGGCTAGTATACTTACCATGTCAGACCATAGCATTCAACGGCAGTTAGTCAGCCCTGCCAGGCCGAATTTTTTTTGTGGCTAATGCAGTCATAAGATCATCACGTGACGCCCACCCTACTTCCGGCAGGGCAGGCTAACCCTCAGCTCGGCGGGGAACGGTGCTCAGGCCCAGGGTCGCTCCCCCCCCATCCCCCACCTCCCCCCCCTCCTTCCCTGGTCTGGACTCAAACATGCGCCTTCCCTCCCTTCCCAATCCTCCACAGGGAGAGCCAGAAGACGAGACTGGGAGGACCCAGGCTCAGCCACATCACCCCGTGGTGGCCGAACCAGTCCTGGTTCCGGACCGCTAGTTCCCCCCCCCCCCCCCCCCTCCATGTCCCCCCCCCCCCCCCCCCCCCCCCCCCCTCCCCTCTGGTGAGCGCTGGGAGGACATGCTCTGTGCTCCGCCGGCCCTGATGGCCGCTATGCCAGCCTATTGCGAGCAGCTGCCCTCCGCCCCGGACGGACAGTCGCAGTCCGTCCCAGACATTCCCGCTGGGGCTGTGGCCTCGCTCGATCTTCGGATTAGCGACTTTGCACAGAGCCAGCACTGAGCCTTGTCCAAGGGGGATATGGCCTCCTGGTGCTCAACTCTGTTCCTCCATCTGTCCTTCCAAATTCACGTAGGCACTTCTATCTCCTACCTTCTTCGTCTAGGCCAGTCACGACTGGGCAGCAGTGGACGGACGAGCCTGGACAGGACCGCGACATCCCAGGGGCGGTGGGCAGTCTACACCCCCTCCTTCTCAGCATCCTACCCTTACTGATGTTATGGACATGTTGCAGTCTATGAAAGTCCAGAACGCCGAGACAAACAGTAAGCTTGATGAGGTGGAACGGTGTGTGAGAGGGCTGAGAGAACAATATGTTGACTTGCAAAACAATATGACGAACTTAAAAGATAAAGTTGAAAGCCTTGAACAGGAAAAATCTGAATTTGTCAAAGGAAAACTCTGATCTGCTCTCTCGTGTAGAACAGTTGGAAAAAAAAGACTGACGACCTTGAGGGCAGATCTAAACGAAACAATCTCATATTTTATGGAATACCCAGGGATCAAAACGAGTCCAGTGAAGAATGTGAAGCCAAACTACGTGGTGTCATTACTAATAAGTTGGATATAGCAACTGATATAGAATTTGACAGAGTTCACCGCTTGAATGGCAGACAGGATTCCCCAATCATTGTGAGGTGCTCCTTTTACAAAAAACAAAGTTCAAATCCTTAAAGTAAAAAAGAAGCTGCAAGGAACCAATGTTTTTGTTGGGGGGGGACTTCTCATTCCGTGTGAGGGAAATCAGGCGCAAACTGTCACCCCATCTGAAAAAAAGCCAGAAGTGATGGGAAGAGAGCCACAATGGTTTTTGACCACCTGCTTATAGATGGCAAGAAGTACTTCCTTGGTGGGGACAGTTTGCGCGAGTCTAGATAGGACATTGGCCGGCCATTTTATAGATGTACTTTTTCCTCTGAAGCAGCAAGAGAGGGAACAAAATTCCCCGAGCACCGTTGGTGCGTTCACCTGACCCACCTGTCATTGACACACTTGAGCGCCGCGGTGTTGACCAGGACAGTAAGGTTGTGCCATCAGGTGACAGAGTGAGCAAGCACGTGCAGCATTCGCTGCTTGCAAAACGAAATCGTTTCTCTTTCTTGCTGTGGAACGTAAATGGATTGTTATCAAATTATGTGATTCTAGTTTCGTTTCTTTTGTTTGTGAATTTGATTTTGTTTGTTTGTTTAGTTGAGACATTCGTTGAGGAATGTCGGTTTGACATATTTACCGGATACAAATTGTTTTGTAAACCTGCTGTAAAATTCACGAAACATGGTAGACGGTCTGGAGGACTTGTTTGTTTAATAAGAAATGATCTTCTCTTCCTTATATCAAAAGTATCGATATGGACCATATCAATTGCTGCATCTTTTTGATTGATAAAGAGTTATTTGGGTTAGATAAAGATATTTTGTATGTTTGTACATATATACCTCCAGAGGGATCTCCTTTCTACACTCATTTTGATATTGACCATGGAATAAGTATGCTTGAAGAATGTTTAACTGACTTTCTTTTGCAGAATGACGTGCATGTTATTTTAAATGGTGATTTGAACAGTAGAACGTCTCATATCTCTCATGATTACTCTGAAGAAAATGATTTTCATCCACAATTCAATAATTTGTCTCTTGGTTTGACTCGACGATCAAATGACCATGCGCTGAACAATTATGGGAAATCATTGTTGAATATGTGCACTGCATTAGATCTGTGCATTTTGAATGGCATGTGCAAAGG
>JADBJO010027817.1:0-5000 GCA_016801955.1 Conus betulinus
AAGTCAGCGTGCTGGCCACAGCTCACCGACCTATTAAATGTTGTACAACACACATACTTTCATGTAATCGGATTCCAGTGATACCGGGAACGGCACTGAGCAGAACTTGCAACACAATACATGGAATGTCTAAAATCAATTAATGCACTGAACGAGACTACACCACATTATGACGTTAAGCAGAGTTATGAAGCCAAAAATAGGGTCGGACAGCAATGTGCGATGAATAAACACCTCTGTAGAGGTATTCAATAAATGAGAATGAGCGTCGACAATGTACTAATAGGTATGTTTCTGTTGTTCAGCTTGTATTCTGCCCAGTACGAATATAGCACAGAGCACAATAATGCAAACGACCGCAAGGAGCGAGAATAGTAGATAAAGGTGAGTATCGTGCAATACCGGCCAAAAAATGCAAAACGCTTAGCCGTAAATCACACAGGAAGGTATTGGAGTACCTAATTGTCTATATGGAGCGGAGAGCAAGAGAGAGAGAGAGCGAGAGAGGCAGAGAGAGGCTGAGAGACGCGAGGACGAGAGAGAGAGAGAGTTTAAATTTCACCAAGCTAGGAACGATGAGAAAAACCATGCTCAGAATTATGTTGAACCCGTAGTGCATTTGATTGATTTTTCCCTCCTCTGAGGGGAACAAAAGTGATTAAATGTCTTTACACTACGACAACACAAGAACTGTTTTGGATTTTTCATTTAAAGTGGGCGCTTTGCACAAGGTGGCGGATAGCGCTAAACCCAAAACGACCCGTGTGAGAAGGTTATGTATATGGTATAACAAGGTAAAACATAATGATGCTACACACTAGAAAAAAAAGTACTTTTGATCTCGGAGTGTACAATATATTTCATTTCTTTGCGTGGAAAGATAAGTGACAGAAGTGGAATTTGAAGGAGGTTTTTTAACTAGTGTGTTCTCATTCTGTTCTGTCTCCTGTCCTGGCTCAGTCTCTGTGCCCTTGTTCTCTGTGTCTCTGTCTTTGTCTCTATACCTCTGTACTGTCTGTCTCGCCTCTCGTCTGTCTGTCTGTCTGTCTCTCATGTCTGCCTGCCTGCCTGCCTGCCTGTCGGCCTGTTTGTCTGGTCTGGACCTGTATCTGTTTATTTTTTGTTGAGATGTCTGTGTCTTTTTTCTCGTCCGCCCCTTCCAAATAAATAGCTAAACAAACAAATCCATAAATTAAACGCCTAAACAGAGGATAAATAACACGAATAAATGAATATTTATAAAATAAATAAATAAAGTAAAATAGGAACAAACAAATGAATAAATGAAGTAAAGAAACCCGGGGCAAATGCCTTGAATCTGAAAAGAAGAAGAGAAACACAAACATCGCAAGCTCGTCAAATTAAGATACACATTTAAAGGACAGACTTGCGTTGAATGGGAAAGGGGTTTATACAAGTAATCTTCGGTGTATTTTTACCAGTGGAGACATTTTACAGATGATATACACAGAGAGAGCGAGAGAGAGAGAGAGAGAGAGAGAGAGAGAGAGAGAGCAGAGAGAGGGAGAGAGAGAGAGAGACCCAGAGCGAAGGAGAGAGAGAGAGAGAGGAGAATAAAAGGAGAATCAGAGTTTAATCTGCACTATCTATCTTCAGCTTTTTTTTTTTTTTTTTTTTTTGTGCACTAAGAGTTGCGTTCTATCTAGAACTTGGGTCTGATTTTAACGCCCTCAAACCCCTTTTCCTTACCGATCAGAACAAATTGTTCTCTTTCATTAACCGTCCTCCATCCCCCACCTCCTATCCCCTCCTTCTCCCCGCCGCGGCACTATCTGTCGAATGAAATCTTGTTGTACCTTTAACTGCTGGAAGCTGCAGACTACACTCTTCATGGCGTCTGTATGTGATGTTGGGAAACGTGCTTTGGGAATCAACTTCTTGGGATCAACAACTTTGACAACAAAAAAAATGGCGCAATCCGCTCGTTGAGTGTCTTGTTGCCAGTTGATTGTGTACTTTTTTCGTTGACCATGCTAATGACGCTGTTGCTACGGTGGCAGAACACGCTGGGAGAGAGAGAGGGAAGAGAGATGAGAGAGAGAGAGAGAAGAGGGAGAGATAGAGAGAGATTTACACCAACGAATGTATTTTATACGTGCTTTATAACCTACAAGCTTCATCATTTAGCAATGCGTTGATTACAATGAGAAACTGACGCGATGCCTGTTGACTTCAACATGGAAACATGACAAAGTGGTTCTTTTCCGTTTGTTTTTTTTTTTTTTTTCCAAACAATCGGTTCTTCCCATATTCATGTCAACGGTACGGCTCTCGTAATAAAACGCGTGATTCCGTCTAAAACTATACCGCTTCTACGGCAGGCCTAACCGCCGCGTTCCGTCTACGGAAAAAAATATCCGTCTTAAAAATCTATAATTATAGTAACTATATTAAAAATTGACAGCTAACGAACGGCGTCATGTCAGTCTTGAGCCCAGAGGCTGTCAATCCCCAATAGAACAGGATCAGGCCCGTGTAGGCGTCTGTTCTCCCCAGCGGGGTCCGTCAGAACGCGCGTGTTGGCCCCTGGGATGTCAGCGTGTTTGGTGCTTGTGCCAGGCAAAAAACGTACCGTTTTTTTTTTTTCCTTTTTTCTCGGCGGGATTGGCCCAGTTTTTTGTCCGTTCTTCTGTCATCGTGGTGTGTGTCATCTTTGTTTTTACAAACCCCAAGGAAGTCCACTGTAAAGCGAAGAAGATTACGTGTGACCAACCGCCCACTTTCTCTTGCGTTCTCGTGTCTCTTGCAAACGAATGACCCCTTCTTCATTTCAGGACGAAGATAGCGTCGGTAAAATGCAGAATGTCATATTTTAAAAAAGTTTTATTTTTCCTTATTTTTTCCCCTGGTCCATTTTGATTTTATGAAACCAGGAGATGTTTAATTGAAATATCCAATTCCCCTTTATATAGAATGTAAGGTCATATGTGAGACATGGGTACTGTTACTAAATTATTGTTTATTTGCTGTGAATGTGTGTGACCACAAATTAATTTCTCAAATGAGTACTAAGTTTACTTGACCTTGACTTGGTCCTCCACGTACGGCGGGAACTCCAACCGCCAGATCGGCCCTTCACAGAGCAGTATAATCTGATTTCATTTTGCGCTAATCAAAGACAAGAAACACCTTTCTAAAATACTGGGTCTCTTCCTCTGTCTCTCTGTGCCATTGGCTCTCAGTCGCCTCAGCACAGATGTAAATGTCAGAGTGTGGCAACGTAACCTTTCCCAGGAGCACTGCACACAAACCAGGTTGTTAAAAAACAGTTCCTTCCTGTCCCCCCCCAGTGTCAGTTGGTGGTGCTGAGGACAGAGCTGTGGAGGTATTTCCCTCGTAGCTTCCGTGCCATCGGCAAACTCAAAACATCAATTCTCCAATCTTATTTTTGGTCATATATATTTAGGTAGTTGTGGGGTCCCTCGGACAAAACCTGTGTTATAGCCACAGTGTGTTCCACGCTGGTATGTGCACACACGATATCAATTCGCACGGCAAGCAGGGCGCCGGAGCCTTCAGTCGGAGATTGAGTATTCAACAGACAGGTTTACAGTGGCTTCTGGCTTCTTCTTCTTCACGTGTGACCGCTTCCTCCCTAACCGCCTCTGTTGCTTGCTGTCGGCTCTCCTCGCTTCTCCTAACCGAGCTCTGGCCTTCTCCTTCTCCCTCTCTTGTTCTGGCTTGTTCTCAAATCGCAATCGGTCTGGGTGGGAGGTTTTCTTCTTCTTTCTTTCCTGTAATACTGAACCTTGTGTGTGGCGGTTTGTCAAGACAGGATCTCGCCATATTTGTGACATCTGGAAAGTGACAGGCTTGAGGCGCAAGGCAAACCACAGTGTTTCCCCTTCTCCCGCAAACGTTCGCATCTGGTGACGTCATTGTCCGTCATGCAGGGCGTTCAATACCAAAGAGTCGTCTCCACAGCCCACTGGAGTCAAGACACTGGCATGTTTGGCGATGGGTGGACTTGGGGTGAACGGCTTTGGTGGGGTGTCGCAGATCAATCAGTACGGGGCGCGCGTAACGGCGAACCACTTTGCTTGCTTGCGCTTTTCTTCATCAGGTCTTTCTTCGCACAACAAGATCACGAGAATCCCCATAGAGAGAGAGAGGGGGAGAGCGAGGAGTAAGAGAAGGAGGAGAGAGAGAGGACAATACAACATTCTTATGTTACGAGGATAATAGATAAAATACTACCGTACTTTTTGTTTGGGTGTTTTTTGAACATCCCGTCCTCGCCCTTTATTAGGAGACTGCAACATTGCAGTGAAATGAAAATAATGTAAGAAAGCAACCAAGCCGGCCAAGCAACAAAAGCGGTCATGCAATCATAATGGAACATCAAATGAAAAATAGAGAAGATGAAAATAAAAAAAATAATAATAAACAAACAAACAATAAACATAGAAATAAAAATAACAATAATGAAGGGAAAGGGGGGAGTGGGGGTGGGGGGGTAGGTTGGGAACGAGGGGGAATCATATGGAAAAATGGTAACTACAACGTACGAAAAATCCAGCATGTATAAAAAAAATAAAAAGCAGACAGTATAAAATGAATATGACACAAAGTAACGTACATTGTTTCAGAACACACACATAACACCACGCAACGCACGCGCTAAGCACAGAGACATGGAGAGAGAGGAAGAGAGAGAGAGATCTGGAGAAGAGAGAGGACGAGAACGAGAGGAGAGAGAGGGGGGTGAAAGGGAGAAGGGGAACAATCAGTCAATTGGAAGCATAAACTGGTAAATAATTTGAAAATGGAAATGTACCTAAAAGGTGTATAACAGTTAGTAGTGTATAAAACAGATAGTAAGACTGAATATGACAGAAGTGTCTTTTTAGCAAGAATTCGGAAACATTCTACGCACGTACGCAGAGAGAGAGAGAGAGAGAGGAGAGGAGAGGGAGGAGAGATAGAGAGGAGAGGAGAGGAGATCGGAGAGAGACTGGGCGATGGAAGTGGTGAGAACG
>JADBJO010027818.1:0-10000 GCA_016801955.1 Conus betulinus
CTGATCACCCCACAACAAATTATGTCAGATCCTATACGTACTCAATCTCTTTTTCTTCTTTTCCGCACATATTTCTTTACCCTCCCATTACTCTATCGTCCTGTCTTTCTCCCCGCCTTCACACCCACTTTGGAATGCCCTTCACACGCCATGAAATGACAACAAACTAACCAGACCTAACATCCATGTGATGTAGCAGACGGAACTAGGATTCAGTCATGCACAGTCAATTGAAAGTAAACTAGTCATTCTCAACTATTTTACAATGGGTTACCAAATCCGCTCGTGTGTTACAGCCCCTAGTCTGAAATGAAATGTTCCGAGTTCAAACTCAGCTGGCATGTTAATAAATAAAACAAAATGGCTGAAAGGTCGCCTTCGCTCCCAATCGTAACATTTTGTAGTTTTTTTCTGGCACTAGTGTGGTGTTACATAATATTGTGTTCCCTGACCTCAGTCTGCTAGTATGCTAACACCCATCTGCTATATTACTTTTTGATGATGACCCTCTCTCTCTCTCTCTCTCTCTCTCTCTCTCTCTCTCTCTCTCTCTCTCTGTCCTGTCCACTCGCCATGCTAGCCTACCTCCTGTGCCTTGAAGAAGTCTCCAGCTCAAGTTTGTTTTGACCCAGTGAAACTGGGCAAAATATGACATGGTTAGATAAAAAAAAAAAGAAAAAAGTCATTAACAGTTGCCAAGCTAGTCGTGATGCTGACTCAGACAGTCAGTTGAAGTAAGAGATATATATTCGTGCAAGTCATCACATACACGTAAATTACATCCCAAATGATGATAAAAGTGACCCTCACCGAACTGATGATTTGTGTGCCCGCCTAAAACGTGAGATAGATCTAACGTGACTGGGTGATCAATGCATTAATTGCAGATGAAACAATTGTAGTTTGTAAGAAAATACTGATGAGTGTAGACAGATTAAAAAATAAGATACTAGAGAGAGAGAGAGAGAGAGAGAGAGAGAGAGAGAGAGAGAGAGAGAGAGAGAGAGATCTACCAAACATCAAGATCCTTTTTAAAACAAAACACAACAAACAAACAAACAAAAAAAAAAAAACAAACAAACAAACAAAAAACAACAACAAAAAAGCGAAAACACTGATCCTCCGCAGCAAAGCTATCATGGACCTGATATGCCCGCAACCCCGCCCCTCCCCCAACTAACCTTTCACCATTAACACACTTGTACTATGTGGTCTTGCCTTTCTCCCGTGACCACATCCCACCCGCAGTCCACTCCACTCTTCATGAACTGAACAAACGACCCTTCCCCACCACTTAAATGACCGCGGCAGAGGGACAGAAACTCATTAAAAGACACTTTACTGATCGTCAGCTAATCCTCCTCAACTATTTTCTACACACCGCTTTGTCAGAGTGGCTCAGTGGTTAAGCTCCAATTCATAGCTTCAAAGTGAGGAGACTGCAGGCGGAAACTGAAACACGTTTTGAAAAGAATTGTAAGTAAGTCTGCCACACAACAGGGACAAACAAATTACAAAACAAAATTCATAGTTTATGTCGTTTGAAACCCACTAGCGCCTAATATACTAATTGCCATAGCTGCGGCCCCTTTTTAAACATATTTTTGTACTGATGGTCTCCGTGGAGACTCCTCCCCCACCCAATCCATCACCCATTTCCTACCCTCTGGGATCAGGGTCCCTGTCTGCCTTGTCAGCTTTGATGAGTGGGGGCCTGAATGTAAGATGAGTACCCTCGGCAGCTTGCTGAAGCCACTGGGGAAATTTTTCCGGCTCAGCTCAGCTGTCATTTGACTCTTCAGTGAAAGCTGTGGTGTCTTCCAAGCTTGGACAAACCCATACATCAAGAGGGAAAGCTTCCCTCTTGAATCGTGGATTAAAAAAAAGGGGGTGGGGGGGGGGGGGTAGGTGGGGACTGGATGGGAGTGGGGGTGTGAATTTTTCGACATTCACTGTTCGTGATGTTTAGCCAGATTGTGATTGCAAACACAAATGCTCCTGAGCTGCGTGCAGGTGTCTATGTCATCACTTTCATGTACAGTATTCCACCCGTTACTGATCAGAGAAATCAACTGTGCTGACCATCTGCTGCCAGTGTGTCTATTTCAGTAAGCCTTGGAAACGTATAGCAGATCTGGAGTTTTCCATTTAATCGTTAAGGAAATAATAAATCCGGAGGATGGTTTAAGATACAGACAGTAAATGGAAAAAAAGGCTTGGGAAGAAAGGGGGGTAACAGTTTTTGCCACAGAGAGAGAGAGAGAGAGAGAGAGAGAGAGAGAGAGAGAGAGAGAGAGAGAGAGAGACAGACAGACAGACAGACAGACAGACAGGCAGACAGACAGACAGACACCGCAAGAGACAGGCACACGGACACAAAGACCGGAAAAAAACCGTCACACAGAGGCAGACAGAGACAGATGAAGATACGAGAACATCCCAAAAAATCTCCCTGACAACAAACGACCAAACCAATGACTTGGCAATAATTGTGAAAGTTTAATGATCTTCCCATCCATTTTACAACCCGGCAGGTGCACTTCGGGGGTTGTTTTTGGCCTGGCTGGCATTCGTTGAAAGCCGCAGTACCTGACAGGCTTGGGGAAAAAGGACGAAACATCATAAATCGCCATTGAGTGTTGAAAGAGATAGCAAATGCCATCGCACGTGTTGTCATCAACATGTATAATTATGTGCATTATCTTATGCCCCTCTGACCAAAGAGATTTTGACAGAACTGGCGATGTGTGAGAGAAGAGTCTATTTAAATGAAAGCTAGGATGCGCCCCACTTATCTAATTGATTCTTTGAATAATATCAAAAAGATGGGAGTGTGGGATGGAGTACACAGGAGTATGAATGCAAGAAAGAGAGTACTTTGACAAGGCAGTATGAGAGAGAGAGAGAGAGAGAGAGAGAGAGAGAGAGAGAGAGAGAGAGAGAGTCACCTGAAACCTGATTCTATTCTATTTAATAACAGGCGTAGTGGTTGAACGCTGAGGTCACATTTAGACAATGAACGTTTAGGGTGACGCAATTGTTCACTATAAGAATTGCCACGTTCACTATCCATCTGATCTCCTTTTGGTGTGACATCAGTTTAGTGTTGGATGCATCCCTGCCCAGTCCTCGGACTTTCCTTGGATGTTCATCCTTATCTACCTCATCACTTTTGATGGAGGTGGACATTAACTCTATCCTAATCTGTACCATCTGATGAAATCATTTCGTGAATTTCAGCTTCACTGCCTTTGACTCGGGTGACAAATACAGGTTTTTGACAGACTTAGTTTAAATGGAAGATAATGAGATCCACTCCTTGCAATATAGAGTGACATCGTGAATTCAGAAACAAAACATTATGTACACGTGCTTATTTGCCCACAAGCACACTCTATGGCCTCCTCCATGAATCGGCGATCAAGAAACACCGATGGGACCGATGATCTGTGAGCGATGGCTTAATCTAATTCGGCATAGATCCTATCAGTCTGGAGAGTTTAATTTGATGATTTAAAACCAGAGGTGGAGGAGCAGTCGATCTGTGAACGATATATTCGTTTCTTTGGAATAGATTCTATCAATATGGAGAGCTTAATTTGATGGTTGAAGTAACAGAAGTTTAGCAGGATAGTGCGAGTGTAAATAGAGGAAAGGTGAATATTGAACGAGAGCGAGACAAAGACAGAGAGAGAGAGAGAGAGAGAGAGAGAGAGAGAGAGAGAGAGAGAGAGAGAGACAAACAGTGAGTGAGTGAGTGAGTGAGGGAAGGAGGGAGGGAGGGAGGGAAGGGAGGATGGGGGCAGAGATGACATAAATAATGTCAACAGGATGTATCTACCAAACACCAAACCCTTTCATCAACGCACACAAACACTAATCATCTGCAACAGACCACGGTAAACTTGCCCACAACTTTATCCCACTGTCTGTAACATCCGCTTACTCTGGCGTCCTGCCTTTTCCCCACGACCATATCCTCTCTGGAACCCCCTACACGCTTCATTGACTGAACAAACGACCAGTCCCAGCATACAAGAGGCACAGCAGAGGGAACAAAAACTCATTAAAAGACAGTTTACTGAACGTCAGCTAATCCACTTCATCTATTCTTACACTGGTTTGCCAGCTTGGATTAGTAACAGATCACTGAGTTCGCAGTTAGATGTAGCAGTTTTTAAATCCTGCTGTAGGCCAACAAACACATTTCCATTTTCCTGCCCATTTTGTCGTTTGGTGGACTCAGTAGAAAGTCCGATATCCCATCCCACTCTGACGTCATTCCTCCTACTGTCCACTCCCATGACATTGCAGTACGTATATCAGCTTTGATAGGTGCAAACTTGAATGTAACATGTCTACCCTTTGTGGCTTAGTCAAGTCACGGGGTGAAATTTCTCAGCTCACCTCAATTGTCATTTCACTCCTCAATAAAAGTCGCAGTATGTGACAAGCTTTGACACATCTGCACACTGAGGGGACACTATCCATTCTTGAATAATTGATGAATACAGGGGAAAAAATCCACTTTTACTGCTCGTGATGTTTAGCTCGAAGGTAAACGTAAACTCAGTGCTCGAGTGTGCGCGAGACATCGGCTGAACTGACTTTTTGTGGCTGATGCATTTGTTTAAGTACATTTTCAAAATGAATGGTTTGGTTTAAAAAATATATATAGAGAAAAAGATTCAGTGGGGGACAAACTGAAAGAAAAGGGAATTAAGATTTAAGATTAAAATTATAGTCCCGTCAACAGCAGAGGTTATCTCAGGACTGTCACCACGTTCCAAAGAAAAGGGAGGCTGGGAAGGGGAGAGAGGTAACGGCATATCGGGGTAGAGAGAGAGAGAGAGAGAGAGAGAGAGAGAGAGAGAGAGAGAGAGAGAGAGAGAGAGAGAGAGAGAACGAGAGAGAGAGAGAGAGAGAGAGATTGAGAGAGAGAACGAGAGAGAGAGAGAGAGAGAGAGAGAGAGAGAGAGAGATTGAGAGAGAGAACGAGAGAGAGAGAGAGAAAGAGAGAGAGAGAGAGAGAGAGAGAGAGAGAGAGAGAGAGAGAGAGAGAGAGAGAATGACACAGATACACACACACCACACACACACACACACACACACACACACACACACACACACACACACACACATCCTACCCACACCACACCTACACATACACACACAGAGTCAGAGTAAGACAAACACAGAGACATAAGAGTAACAGTCACATGGAGATAAAGAGAAAGAGACACAAGCACACCCCCTAAAAGCTCCCTAATAACTAACAACTAGCTAAATCCGGTGTACATTGGGTGACAAAGACTGCCAAGCAAACAATGAATGGGGAGTAATTCTCCCTATCCATTTTACAATCTGGTGAACTCATTCGGGAAATTTCTCAGCCAAGCTTCCAAGTAGTTGAGTTAAAGGCGCAATATGTAACAGATTTGGAAAAAAAAAGGAGAGACAAATTAATTATCATTCACAAACTCATGGTGCTGAAGCAGAATGTGAATGGAACCGTTGAAGCATGTACTGGCGCTAAAACGCGCACGTACGGTATAAAACACAATACTCATCAGAGGGAGATTGATTGAACGGGCGATCTATGGGCGATGCATTCGTTTGATTAACGCGGAGATTCGATCTACTAAATTCATACGCTGAAATCGATGCTTAAAATCAATATGGACAAGGTGAAAGGTACAAAAGGGTGTAAACTGGGAAAAGGGTATAAGGAGAGAGAGAGAGAGAGAGAGAGAGAGAGAGAGAGAGAGAGAGAGAGAGAGAGAGAGAGATGTATGCTCTTCATTTACTTTACAATGCGCTCTCAGGTTGTCTAAGTGGTGGTGCAACAAATTCATAATCAAACAGTAGCAGTGTGTCCTTTCAGAAGTCACAGACAGAGCATTCTGTGTTTCTGTTTGGCACCTAGTTGATTAATGACATACATGTGTATTAATGCACTGTGTACGCAAAGAAAGGATATGTAAAAAGAAAATACGATTACGGTAATGAAACACAATAATGCATTTACTTCCCCACGTGATAAAATGAATACCATACCATCATCTGCTTCACGCACCTTAGTTGATTAATGACATACATGTGTGTTAATGCACTGTGTACGCAAAGAAAGGATATGTAAAAAGAAAATACGATTACTGTAATGAAACACAATAATGCATTTACTCCCACATGATAAAATGAATACCATACCATCATCTGCTTTCACGCACCTTAGTTGATTAATGACGTACATGTGTGTTAATGCACAGTGCACGCAAAGAAAGGATATGTAAAAAGAAAATACGATTACTGTAATGAAACACAATAATGCATTTACTCCCACGTGATAAAATGAATACCATACCATCATCTGCTTCACGCACCTTAGTTGATTAATGACATACATGTGTGTTAATGCACTGTGTACGCAAAGAAAGGATATGTAAAAAAAATACGATTACTATAATGAAACACAAATGCATTTACTCCCACGTGATAAAATGAATACCATACCATCATCTGCTTCACGCATGTTCCATGAGAAACCGTCAGTGCGTCTGTCCGCACCATCTCTGGTCCCTGAGAGAGAGAGAGAGAGAGAGAGAGAGAGAGAGAGAGAGAGAGACAGACAGACAGACAGACAGACAGACAGAGAGCGAGAGGCAGAGAGAGACAGAGAGAGAGAGACAAAGAGACAGAATCACACAAAAGCCAGAGGCAGAGAGACATCACCACGAGCACATTTCCCACAATCTCCCTGACAACAAGCGACCAGGCCCAGCCCAGTATCTGATGGGAGACAAAGACTTGGCAGCAAACTGTGAATGTGGAATGATCCTCCTCATCCATTTTACAATCTAGTGGACTCATTGGGAGATTGTCTTTTCTGCCTGGCAGTCATCTCATTCGGTGAAAGGCGTGGTATCTGACAGGCCTGGGGAGAGAAAAAGATGAATCATCAATAATCGGCGTTCACGGCTCATGATGAGGAAGTGAATGGACATGCCCACTTGTCAGTAAGCGCATGTACATTGTACCATGCCCCACTGACCACAGAGACTATGATTGAACTGTTTTCAGTATACGATGCGTTCGTTTGATAAGAAAACTGGAATGCGACTTACTTATGTAGTGTGTTGAATCTGATGTTTGAAGAAAATATGGAAAATGATAGTGATACAGAGAGAGAGAGAGAGAGAGAGAGAGAGAGAGAGAGAGAGAGAGAGAGAGAGAGAGAGAGAGAAACAGGCAGACAGGCAGACAGACAGACAGACAGGCAGACAGACAGACAGAGACATAGACAGAGACAGGGACAGATACAGAAAAGAGAAAAGTTAGGTAATCCTTTTTCTTCAAATTAATAGTAGGTTGTCTGATTGGCTTAGTGACTGAGCGCAGAGTTCTCACCTGGTCATTGCAAGTTTGTGTGCCACTAGCATCCACTATAAAAAAAAAAAAAACTGCCATTTCCATAACCCACATGTTGGTGTTGTGTTGATGGCATCATTGTAGTGTGACATAGGTTTACCTCACCTCTTTTTCCGTCCACTGCCTGCACTTTCACGGGAATGGTACTTTTGACTATCTACTACTTGTGACGGGTGTGGACTTTCAATCTAATCTTACCACAATCTGGTGAAATCATTGGGGAGATCTCATCTTGACAACTCCAGATTTGAGTCCAGTTGGTCCAAAAAAAGTCCAATTTTATATCTCTATTTTTTTGCTACCCACGTGGATTCATGCGAGAGAGTTAACAGCTCAGCTTCAATTTGACCAAGTGAAAGTTGACACTGTTGTTATAGCGTTCGATACAAGTAAATGGAAGATGTTCATTCGAAAGTCACCCACAAAGCTAAATGCATAAACAGATGACGGCGTGTTCATGTCAGCACACGCATGTATGCAATATGCTGCATCTTTCAATAAAGAGACTACAACTGTACTGTTGCTCTGTTTTGATCTGTTCATGAAATAGAATAGTTCCTCCTTACTTTCAGTGGTCAATTTAATGGCAAGATTGAACAGACACAGTGGAAGAGGCGCGAAAAAAAATCTAAATGGGACAAAGAGGGGAACTAGATCATGAGGAAGAGGAGGGATTGGAAGAGAGAGAGAGAGAGAGAGAGAGAGAGAGAGAGAGAGAGAGAGAGAGACAGACAGACAGACAGACAGACAGACAGACAGAGACAGAGACAGACAGAGACAGAGACAGACAGACAGACACAGAGAGAGAGGGAGAGAGAGAGAGAGAGACAGAGAGACAGAGACAGACAGAGAGAGGATCACATGTATGATTTCCCTGACAACAAACGACCGAATGCAGTATCTGACAGGAGTCAAAGGCTTGGCAGCAAACTGCGAAAATGGAATGATCCTCCTCATCCACTTTGTAACCATGGATTCATTTGGGAGATTGTCTTTCTGCCTGGCAGTCATTTCATTCGGTGAAAGGCGTGGTGTCTGACAGGCCTGGGGAGAGAAAAAGATGAATCATCAATAATCGGCGTTCACGGCTCATGATGAGGAAGTGAATGGACATGCCCAGTTGTCAGTAAGCACGTGTACATTATACTATGCCCCGCCCATCAAAAAGATTATGACTGAACTCTGATCATTATCCCAAGTGTATGTTTGATTAAAACAAAAAAAACTGAAATGCGACCTACTGATGTAGTATTGAATTTGATGCTTGAAATAGTATGGAAAGGGCGAAAGGATACAGGTTAGTATGAGAGAGAGAGAGAGAGAGAGAGAGAGAGAGAGAGAGAGAGAGAGACAGACAGACAGACAGACAGACAGACAGAAAGAGAAAGATATACAGAGAGAGATAGGCTGACAGATAGGCAGACAAACACAGAGACAGACAGGCATACAGACAGACAAATAGATAGACAGACAGAAAAAAAGAGAAAGAGAATATGAGGCGAAGATAATAAAAAAAAAAAAAAAAGAAATAATCCTTAAAAGAAACTACACCTTCAAATACAAGAAAAAGAAACCTTTTGCAAAGAAATAAACCTACGTCTCGACTACGACACACCATGCCAGACGTCGTCACATCTCTCCGCTTTTCACCATCCCCTTCACCCCCGTCCCCTGACTAATCCCTCTACCATCACCTAACTCTGTCACCCTGCTTTTCTCCCACAATCACAGTCACTGTGCAATCCCCTTCACGCACAATGAACTCCTTGTGTGTGTGTGTGTGTGTGTGTGTGTGTGTGTGTGTGTTTTCCTCTCTCTCTCTCTCTCTCTCTCTCTCTCTCTCTCGTGACCACTGAAAGTAAGGAGGAAACTGTTCTGTTCCACGAACAGATCATAAATCATAAACAGAGCAACAGTACAGTTGTAGTCTCTTTATTGAAAGATGCAACACATAGCATGCATGCATATATTTGCAATGTTAACAGTGACGGCATCATCAACGTTGTCATTTACATTTTCATTGACTGAAAAATCGGAACGGAGGCACAGTTTGCGTCCACGTCGACACTGTCACTGTCACTGCGACGACCCGAGCACATTGTGTCAGCATGTACGGTGCCCCTCACCTCTGTCACTGCACGTGAAACTTGGGTCGCCACTGACACTGACCCCAACACAGCAATACGGTCACCGACGCTACAATGGCCTGGGTAAACGCTGTCAACCTGTTCAGAAACCTCCATCTCTATCACAGCACGTGCAACATGAGTCGCAGGTGACGGTGAGGTGCGCTCGCTTGTTTGCACTCGCGGGTCAGAAGACAGGCTAGAAAACGGTGTAATGTTAATCTGAGCCTCCGAACTTGACAGATGCACAGGGTTAATTTCATGAATAGTTGGACTGACATGATGAATACATTTTCCAGAAGGCCGGCCTGGCCGCTGTTTTAATTGTACAAGATTATCATGATGGTCAAGACCGAACTTCCGACCATCAACAATCAAATGATCAAAAACCATTGAGCCCGACATTCTTGTTTTCTTTTGTCCGTCAGATGAGGAGACAGTTGGCG
>JADBJO010027819.1:0-2500 GCA_016801955.1 Conus betulinus
CTTCTCCTTGTCTTTTCTCTTCTTTTTCTTTCTCATCTTGGAGACACGTGGGGCTGATTCGCCATGGTAAACACAGTCTTTCTGTTATTTGTTGGCAGTGGTTTCTACTTTTATTGAAGAAATCTAAAGCCTGCGACAATTTTGTTTTTTTTTTCAAACCACCCAGGCACAACCAAAAAAACACGTTTTCTTCTTGCATGTGATCGTGGCCCCGTATGCCTCGGTCTTCAATTCATAAAGACATTTTGTTGCTTGCATGTTGAAACCATTATTTTGAAAGAGAAGAACGCTTAGGGCAGATAACGTCGCATGGAAGTAGGAAATATCCTTTTTTCTGCAATGTTTGTAGATGGAAAACTGACCAGGTCTTGTAATTATCCAGTATACATTGTATATTTAACTAACAGTCTGAATACAAGAAAGTGGCAGATCAACATTTTAGTCAGATTCATCATTTGGAGGTTAACTTAATATGTGTTTCTTATCAGTAACAAAATTTCTCTCTCTCTCTCTCCCTCTCTCTCCATCCTCCTCTCTCTCTCTCCTCTCTCTCTCTCTCTCTCTCTCCTCCCTCTCTCTCCTCTCATCTCTGCACTCTGTGTGTGTGTGGGTGTGTGTGTGTGTGTGTGTTGTGTGTGTGAGTTGTGTGTGTGTGTGTGTGTGTGTGTGTGTGTGTGTGTGTGTGTTTGTGTTGCTTGGCATGTGCTTAATTCAACATCTTTTCATATGAAGCATTTTAGACAGATCTTACATTGTTTTTCATAGTCAGTGATACAAAACAGTTACTACACACACAAATGGGCATGCTCCCCGCTAACCATCCCTTTCCCTAAGATAAAAGAATGAACAATTTCTACGAACAGATTGACAGTAAAATGACGATGGGATTTGGAAGACATATGGCTGTCGGGAAAAGAGTGATTGGTTATTAATGACGGCTTTGAAATCCTCTTCAGAACAGCTGATCACTGCCAGCGATCCAGGTAAAGACTGCTTTTGTGCAGGGACAATGGAACGAAAACTTGATGTGTAAACTATGTGATGTGGTAATGATGTGTGATGTGTATGGGATGATGCAATGAGGTGTGCTGTGGTGAGAGAGAGAGAGAGAGAGAGAGAGAGAGAGAGAGAGAGAGAGAGACGACAGACAGACAGAGACAGACAGACAGAAACTTGGTGGTGGCTGCGGTCAAATCGTAGCGAGCATGCCTGCGCGTATCTGAATGGTTTTGCGTGCTTCGATGTTTGCCGACTTGACCAGTCTTCTGCCTAGCTGCTTGTCTGGTCTGTCTGTCCTGGGTGTTTGTGTCTTAATCCTGTCTGGTCTGTCTGTCCTGGGTGTTTGTGTCTTAATGTCTGTCTGTCTGTCCTGGGTGTTTGTGTCTTAATGTTTGTCTGTCTGTCTGTCCTGGGTGTTTGTGCCTTAATGTCGGTCTGTCTGTCCTGGGTGTTTGTGTCTTTCTGGTCTGTCTGTCTGTCCTTGGTGTTTGTGTGTCTTAGTGTCTGTCTGTCTGTCCTGGGTGTTTGTGTCTTAATGTCTGTCTGCCTGTCTGTCCTGGGTGTTTGTGTCTTAATGTCTGTCTGTCTGTCCTGGGTGTGTTTGTGTCTTAGTGTCTGTCTGTCTGTCCTGGGTGTTTTGTGTCTTAGTGTCTGTCTGTCTGTCCTGGGTGTTTGTGTCTTAATATATGTCTGTCTGTCCTGGGGTGTTTGTGTCTTAATGTCTGTCTGTCTGTCCTGGGTGTTTGTGTCTTAATGTTTGTCTGTCTGTCTGTCCTGGGTGTTTGTGTCTTAGTGTCTGTCTGTCTGTCCTGGGTGTTTGTGTCTTTGTGTCTGCCTGTCTGTCCTTGGTGTTTTGTCTTATGTGTCTGTCTGTCTGTCCTGGGTGTTTTGTGTCTTAATGTCTGTCTTTCTGTCCTGGTGGTTGTGTCCTTAATGTCTGTTGTCGGTCCTGGGTGTTTGTGTCTTAATGTCTGTTTGTCTGTCCTGCGGGGTTGTGTCTTAATGTTTGTCTGTCTGTCTGGTCCTGGCTGTTTGTGTGTCTAATGTCTGCCTGTGTCCTGGTGTTTGTGTCTTAATGTCTGTCCTGTCTGTCCTGGGTGTTTGTGTCTTAATGTCTGTTTGTCTGTCCTGGGTGTTTGTGTCTTAATGTTCTGTTTGTCTGTCCTGGGTGTTTTGTGTCTCGATGTTTGTCTGTCCTGTCTGTCCCCAGGCGGTGTGTGTCTTACGTTACGTGTGTCCGGGGTATGTTTGTGTCTTAATGTTTGTCTGTCTGTGTCTGTCCTGGGTGTTTGTGTCTTAATGTCTGTCTGTCTCTCTGTCCTCGGTGTTTGTGTCTTAATGTCTGTCTGTCTGTCTGTCCTCGGTGTTTGTGTCTTAATGTCTGTCTGTCCTGGGTGTTTTGTGTCTTAATGTCTGTCTGTCTGTCTGTCTGTCCTCGTGTTTGTGTCTTAATGTCTGTCTGTCTTCGGTGTTTTGTGTCTTAATGTCTGTCTGTCTGTCT
>JADBJO010027819.1:10000-12500 GCA_016801955.1 Conus betulinus
CTGAACACTCGGAAACCTTAATTGATCATGTTTACGTCACCTCAAGAGCAAATATTGTGGAAGTATGTTCTGTTCAAATCGGATGCAGTGATCATTCATCTGTTTGTTTACATGGATGGATGAAGAAAGGTGTAAAAATTCCTAAGCTGGGACATAAGGAAATCTTTTACAGATCTTTCACACATTTTGACAAAAATGCATTTCTTGATGATTTACTTTCCTCGGGCTTAGATTATGTTTACCAGATAAGAAACCCTGATGAAGCAGTCAATTACTGGGTATACATTTTCAATTCAATATATGAGAAACATGCTCCCTTTGTTAGAAAACGAGTAAAACATACTATGAAACCCCCGTGGTTGACGAAGGAAATAGACAATGATATACATAAAAGAGATCATTTACTCAAGTCAAAGGACAAAGAAAAATTTAGAAAACAAAGAAACAAAGTGAATTCCATGAAACGAAAAGCGAAAAAAAAAAAATATTTTCAAGATTTGTTATTCTCTTCTCAGAATTCAAAATCGATCTGGAAGGCTATTAATCTTTTAACTAATGGTAAATCGAACTCCAAAGTTAAGAATCCAATAAAGGATATTTCACCGGAAGATTTGAACTTTCATTTTGCAAATGTTGCTAAGCTAAGGATAATAGTAAATGATAATACAAATCAAAATGATTTACGTGAACTAAAGCAATATTGCTGTTCTAAAAACATCTCTCAACCTTCACTATACCGTCAATTTCAGTAAATGAAGTGTGTTATGGGCTAATGTGTCTAAAACAATCTGGAACAAGAGGTTTAGATGGAATTGATGGAAGGATACTGAAAATTGCCTCATCTGCTATCGCTGATACACTCACCTATATTTACAACTTGTGCATTGATAAAAACCAATTTCCTCGTATCTTCAAACAAGCCAAAGTCATACCTTTGTACAAAAATGGTGACTCCACCAATCCGTCTAACTATAGACCTATCTCAATATTACCCATTTTGTCAAAACCACTTGAAAGACATATTCAAAGACAATTATATTCTCACTTTAAGCATTATGATTTGATTCATGAAAATCAGTCAGGCTTTAGAGAAAATCACTCCTGCCATACGTCTCTTATACAGCTTACTGATTATTGCCTGTCAAATATAAATAATAACGAATTTACTGGAATCCTTTTTGTCGACTTTGCTAAAGCCTTTGATGTTATAAACCATTCCCTTCTCATGAAAAAACTTGCACACTATAAGCTATCGAACCAGGCCATAGACTTCATTAGATCTTTTCTTACTGATCGTCAACAACTTGTTGAAATTTGTAGCAGACGGTCAGAATTACTCAATTTGGAATTTTGGTGTTCCACAGGGATCAGTATTAGGACCTCTCCTATTCTCTATTTACATAAATGATTTGCCTTTATACATAGACTGTGATTGTGAAATGTTTGCTGATGACACTTCATTACACAGTTTAGCAGTGATAATCCTATGATTTTAGTAAAATAACCTTCAGAACAACATCGACAGATTGATTAAATGGACAGAAATGAACCACATGTCCCTGAATGCAAATAAAACGAAATGTATGTATGTGACTACACGGCAAAAAAGGCAGAAAAATGAGGTCCCCGTTCACAGCGCTATATGTCAATGACCAAAGGATTGAGGAGGTAACATCTCATAAAGTACTAGGGGCTATCATTGATAATGATTTAACGTGGTACGACCATATTACTGACCTTGAAAACGTCTTTCAAAAAGGATTTATCAATTATCAAAAATAAAACATTTTCTGAATCTCCAGTCAAGGAAATTATTTTTTCATGCACATATTTTATCTCTCATTGATTATGCGTCTACGTTATGGGATAATTCTAGTGAAACAAATTTGAAACAAATCAATCGTTTACATAAGAGAGCTATAAAGTTGGTGCAATTAAAATCTAATTCCTTGACAGGTGATGACTATAAAAAGTTAGATATTCTTCCATTCAAAGAGAGACTCTTTTTTAATAAATGTTTATGCATGTATAAAGTAGTTAAGGGAATAGCTCCAAAAAAAATTATCCGAAACTTTGCAAATAATGAAAATAGACATGTTCACAAACTTTCGTTTCCTAGACCCCGTAACAATCTTTACAAATCTAGCTTCATATATTCTGGAGGAACGGCATGGAACAATTTATCTTCTTCTTTAAAACATGTCCTTCTAAACTACTGTTTAAAAAAGCACTGAAAAAATATTTGATGGACAAATCATAAAGTAATTTATGATTATTTATATTGTTGCAGATTCTCTCTCTCTCTCTCTCTCTCTCTCTCTCTCTCTCTCTCTCTCTCTCTCTCTCTCTCTCTCTCTCTCTCTCTCTCTCTCTCTCTCTCTCTCTCTCTCTCTCTGTCTGTCTGTCTGTCTCTGATGGATTTTGTCAATGCTATCTGTCGCTCTGCCTATCTGTCTCCCCCCCCCTCTCTCTCTCTCTCTCTCTCTCTCTCTCTCAAATG
>JADBJO010027819.1:17500-20850 GCA_016801955.1 Conus betulinus
TGTTGTCTCCTGTGTTTTCGTACCAAAATAAGCTCTAATCTCAACTGAACCTCCTTGCGGAAATTCGTAGCATTATGAAACGGTAAATAGTTACAGCAGCTCTATACACGGCTTGTGCCACAGAAACAACCCAAAAAATTTGCTAAGAAGTAAGAACGAGCCGAGGATGGAGTTAGGCAGAGGGGAGTGCGTGAGAGAGAGGGTATGTTGTGTTGGGCATGTGGTGTGTGGTGTGGGTTATCGATAATTTGCTTGTGTGCACAACTAGAGCTTGTCGTAGGATTTAATTCATGCCGTTGTGTGATTGTTCTGATGTGTAGTGTTGCAGGGGGTCCTCTACAGGAACTACCACACACCACACGATGAGCCCTATTTAACTAGCAAGCTCGGAAAAATATTGTTTTGTTGGTACAAATGTGGCTCTGGGGCTACAAGATGTCGAGGTGCGTGGTGTTGTGGGGGCATTGTGTCGGCGATAGGGATTGTTGTGAAAGTCGCTGTGGTGGTGGTGGGCGTGGGGCGGGTATATGGATGGTGGCGATATAGTGAGTATTAGAGGGAGAGAGAGAGGCAGAGATAGGATGAGCGAGGGAGAGGATGAGAGGGATATTGTCGTGGGTGTGGGAGTGGGGTGGGGGGGGATTGGAAGTTCGAAAATGAGGGGGGGGTGATGGGGTGAGAGTCGAGGAGGGGGTGGAAGGTATATATTGATGGGGAGTTAGAGGAGTGAGAGGAGATTGAGGAGATCGGAGGACAGTGAGTAGAGGGGGAGGGAGTAGGGGATGCAGGGGGGGGACATCTGTCGGAGGTGGGAGCGTTGGTGTGGGGTCCAGCATGTTTTGCACGATGATAGGGGGCCGGTATTCAAACTAATATACATCGAGTGGTTTCTGTGCGCAATCTCTTGGTCGAAAACTGATCCATGAGGAACGGACTGGAGAGACTCAGTACCTGGGTGTGGTGGAGGGCGCGGGATTAGTGTAATATCGGTGCTTGATCTGTCTTCGGTAGGGTTCAGTGGATGTCACGTCGATCAATGAGCAATCACTGATGGAATCTGGGTATCGGGACAGCCAGTAGGAGAAACTTTCCCCTTGCTTTATCAAGGGTTATAGACTTGGTAGGGGGGGCGGACAGACATTATAGATAACATTGGTCTGTGTACGAAGGGACGGCCGGGGGGTGCAGGAAAGGGCGGATGTAAGGGGGCTGAGGTGCGGTAAGGGGGAGCTGGTGGCTGTTATCTCGTTGTAAGGTTGGCGTCGGTGGTGCATGAAAAGGTTATTTCCTAGGGCGGGTGGGATTCTGGGGTCGGGTGTTTGGGATACGGTTAGTTGGCATAATAATCTGTCTACACTAATCCATAGATCTCCCGATCGCTAATAACGTAGCCCATGAAGGACAGAACAAGACAAGAATCATGATGAGCTTGATGCTGGGCTAGTCTGTACAATCCAATACCGCACAGCGAGAATAGTGATACTGTATGTTGAGTCGGATTATGGTAATCTCTTGATCACCAAACGTTTAGAAGAAACAACACATAAACGCGTCGCTTTTATTAACCATAATTACTCTCTTTATAACAAATAGCATGTGAAAAAACACGTGGGGCTGGGGAAAGCCGGTACTCACAAAATGACTGTAGATCTTATGTCGAGAACCGATCCTCGTCGTTACAGCAAACCCGGAAAATACCTATAACGATGATCTTAGGGAAATCATCTTCTTAAAGTAAACCCTCCAAAAAACCACAAAGATGCTTGTTACACGGCTTGACTCCTTGAGTGCAATTATCAATATCAAATACTTCAATATTAACGGTCATTCACATGAAAGATACCACTCCTCTATGCAAAACGCAGATAAAATACAAACGTGATCTCTTAAATCAAACCAATGAATTGTAGTCCTTTTGACTAGCAGACTAAGGAGAACAAAAGCGCCTACAAAACCAAATGCCCTATAGTAAAGGACATAAACATCTCCCAAACATGCCTCAGACATCCAAGATAGGAGGAAACAACCACTAAAAACAAACAACCCACTGTAGCACAAGGGACCATAATCTCAGCTTCAAAAGAAGACAAAAAGTCCACAGATCAAGAAACCATCAAACTCACATCTTATTATCAAAAACGCATCAATCAAAATCAATTTGCGAAATATAACTATTGTTGTCACCCAAATAAAACATTCACAAAAAACCAAATCATCAAACAGCACATAAGACCAATCCAATGCCCACATCTACCTAACCACCTAACCCATTTTTCCCTACCCTCTCTCCCAATATGACCATAAGTACTTCTATAGAAGCGAAATCTTGGATTTCAATTAACACCTCCTGTCTCGGTTACAAGAAATCACAATGGACCAAGGGAATAACCCTATTGTTAAATCTGACACTCTCTGCCGACGATACATTCCAACCGATCGATAAAGTCTTACCGCTGTCTGACCTGAAAATAAGGATCACTCCTGTATTCAAGGACGAGAAGGCGCGGCGTGGGTCTAGGTCCCCACGTAATCTTCTCGCTTTACAACTACACAACTGACACCTATATATCTCACTCCGAAAGAAAAAAGCAACTATTTTTGTCCTCCTCACACAAAACGAACTTTTTTCCCTCCCCAAACGTCAACCCCTCAAACCAACAAAAATCACCCCGTTCTCAAGCACATTCTGCTCTTCACAGGCCCCCCACCGATACCACCACATCACGGAAAAGTTAGAACAGATTCCCAAGACGCCATGAACAAAACTAAAATGTCCCGAGAAAGTCAGTATTCCAAAAAAGCAAAAAGCCTGACAACTTAAATACCAGCACGCCATATCCGTCATGCGAACACTAATACACCCTGTTCATCTGCATTATTTAGTGGACCATACACTCAAGCATGGATTTAAAATTCACTTATGATACTCATAAAAGTTCTCCGATAAATATTTGTATGATTCACGACGCAATAGTTCTACTCAGCACCATTTGAATACCCAAAAGTAGTGACGATCCAGAACTTATTGGAATTCTTTCTAAAATACAAATCAACATTTCTTAATCGTTTTGTTACATTGACATGAAGTCATCATATTATAGATCGCACCAGTCACCATCTTGAACCTCCGTGATTAACAAGAATCATAGTTGGAAAGATCTACACTTGCTAGACGCTCATCTGAATCAATTCTAAGGTACCAACAGTTGACATCCCTATCAATGAACACCTCATTTGTGCACATACATAAAACAGCACTGATTGGCTAAAGTACATTACGAGTGGGGTCTGTGGTGTGTGCGCCATTTTGAAAATGACTGGGGCGCCTCTTTGGAACCGAAACACGACTT
>JADBJO010027820.1:0-20850 GCA_016801955.1 Conus betulinus
GACCTCGGACCTAGCTTAATGATCCTCTACTAAATTCCCGTCTCTAAGTAGCCCCTGGTAACGGGCGAGGACTGATGCGACAGAACTGGCCGGCGCCGTCCAGCCCGCCGTGATTATACCTTCGCTGTATTTTTTACTTAGTCGGGCCTCCACTACGAACAAAAAATCAGTGCTCACGTCATGTGCTATTGCTTCCCACATGCGTCAACGGGGCACCTAGGTACCACAGCACAAGTCCAGCAAGCTAATGGTTTGTGCAGCCCGCGGATTAACTGTCACTAGCGGGGCCTGATCTATCAGCAAAGCACTAACATGCGGCGATATTGCATCGGGCATCTCGGGGTGACCAATAATGGGTCGGCTCACGCTGACTACAAATTTTCAAAAGATCGCGGCCCCTTACTTTCTGAAATTCCTACAAAACAAAAACCGTTCTGGGTACGTTATAGCCGTTATATCAACCAGAAGGAAAATTAAAAACGTCAGGCATGACCTGACCCAAGAAAAAGCGTTTAGGAGCCGCTTATAGCGCCGTTTAATAACGTGTATAACGGTAAACTAAAACATCGGGCAGCATCCGTAAGCCATAGTGAACATACCTGCTAATTTTTTCACAAAGATCGCCAAGCACTTTCTGAGACTTTCTGAATAATCCAGAAAAGACCGTTCGTTACAGGGCCGTTACAGCCGTTAGTAACGGCTACAAACGTTAACTAAAACATCGGGCATCATCCGTGACCCATAATGAACATACCTGTAATTTTCACAAAGATCGGCCAAGTACTTTCCGAGATATCCATGAAGAAGAAAAACCGTTTACAACAAGCCATTAACAGCCGTAACGACTATAACGGGGTAAACTAAAACATCGGGCATCATCCGTGACCCATAATGAACATACCTGCTAATTTTCAGAAAGATCGGCCAAGTACTTTCTGATATTCCATAAAGAAGAAAAAACCGTTACAGGCCGTTACAGCCGTTAGTAACGGCTATAACGGTAAACTAAAACATCGGGCATCATCCGTGACCCATAATGAACATACCTGCTAAGTTTCACAAAGATCGGCCAAGTACTTTCTGAGATATTCTATAAAGAAGAAAAACCGTTACAGGCCGTTACAGCCGTTAGTAACGGCTGTAACGGTAAACTAACACATCGGGCATTATTCGTGACCCATAATGAACATACCTACTAATTTTCACAAAGATCGGCCAAGTACTTTCTGAGATATTCCATAAAGAAGAAAAACCGCTACAGGCCGTTACAGCCGTTAGTAACGGCTATAACGGTAAACTAAACATCGGGCATTATTCCGTAACCCATAATGAAGATACTACCTGCTAATTTTCACAAAGATCGGCCAAGTACTTTCTGAGATATCCATAAAGAAAGAAAACCCGTTACAGGCCGTTACAGCCGTTAGTAACGGCCATAACGGCAAACTAAAAACATCGGGCATCATCCGTGACCCATAATGAATATACCTGCTAATTTTCACAAAGATCGGCCAAGTATTTTTCTGAGATATTCCATAAAAGAAGAAAACCGTTTACAGGCCGTTACAGCCGTTAGTAACGGCTATAACGGGTAAATTAAAACATCGGGCATCATCCGTGACCATAATGAACATACAAACAAATTTACAGAAAGATCGGCCAAGTACTTTCTGAGATATTCCATACAGAAGAAGAAAAACCGTTACAGGCCGTTACAAGCCGTTAGTAACGGCTATAACGGGGTAAACTAAAACATCGGGCATCATCTGTGACCCATAATGAACATACCTGCTAATTTTCATAAAGGTCGCCAAGTACTTTCTGAGATATTCCATAAAGAAGAAAACCGTTACAGGCCGTTACAGCCGTTAGTAACGGCTATAACGGTTAAACTAAAACATCGGGCATTATTCGTGACCCATAATGAACATACCTACAAATTTTCAGAAAGATCGGCCAAGTACTTTCTGAGATATTCCATAAAGAAGAAAAACCGTTACAGACCGTTACAGCCGTTAGTAACGGCTATAACGAGGTAAACTAAAACATCGGGCATCATCCGTGACCCATAATGAACATACCTGCTCATTTTTACAAAGATCGAAAGAAGAAAAACCGTTACAGGCCCGTTACAGCTGTTAGTAACGGCTATAGCGGTAAACTAACACATCGGGCATCATCCGTGGCCCATAATGAACACACCTACAAATTTTCAGAAAGATCGGCCCGGTAAGTTTTGTCTGGAGCGAGTGGAACACATTTTGATCACAGACAGACAGGACAGACACACAGACAAGCATTTTTTTCGTTCCCATTCTAAAGTACTTCCTGTTCTATAAGAACTGGGAGTACAAAAACAAGTGAAAATGAATGTCACAAAAGAATAAAGTGTCAAAATAGAATAAAGACAAGATGAATGACACAACAACAAAATCTGAAACTAAACATTATAACACGTCGGAGTGTCATAAACACGTTGGAGTGAAGATGAATGTTTTTTAGAAAATAACGTGAAGATCAATGACACAACAAAGGGAAGACAAGCGATAAAGCAGAATGAAATAAAGATAAACAACACAGCCTAATAAAGTGCATGTAAACGACACAGCGGAATACAGTAAAGACAAACGCCAGAACAGAAAGAAGATGAACACACAACAGAATAAAGTTAGGATGAAAGATGAACCTCACAATTCCACCCCCCCCCCCCCCCCCCCCCCCCCCCCCCCCCAAAAAAAAAAAAAAAAAAAAAATGTCATCAACACAACAAAATAAAATGAACATTAACACAACAGAAAAATCAAAGATGAAAAAACCCAAACGGAATAAACAGGAGCAGAGAAAGACAAATCTCTATCGAAGTCGAAAACAAGAAATGCCGATGGGTTTGATGATGTCGAAAATCAGCACGTTTAGTGATCGATGGTAAACCGTCCCACCGCCGCCAAAGAACTAGTTTAAAAAAGCAACTGAGATCCAGAGGAACATAAATAAAGAGCAACTACTTAACATTGAGCGATAGGCTTCTGATCGATCTTTTACATTCACTCAGACAGGAACCCCAGAGGCATTGACGAAGGCTGCCGTACGGCGGAGGCCCTCCAGTGATCCATCAAGCTTTTCCCTCATTCGGTGTGTTGGCAGGCCAGGTCTCTGCCCTTAGCTTTTCATGTGTGAGACAGTCCTGCAGGAAGTGTTTCACTGTCATTGGGGCTGTACCACATGGGTAACTAGAAGACTCGCCAATGTGGAATTTTGTGAACATGTGATGTCTCAGTCTGCAGTGCCTTGTCCTCAAGTCTCACAGTGCTCACCTGGTCTGATCTGGGCAGCAGGTAGTATGCATCCCTCTTGTTGAAGTCTGGGTGCTGCTCAAGCCATCTTCTTTTTTTGCTTTCCTTGATAATACTTTTGTGGTTTCTTCAAAGGAGACTTCCTGCTCCGGTTGGGACTGCTGTCCTTCCTTTGCCACATAGTCAGCTTCCTCATTGCCATGTATATTGCAGTGTGATGGTATCCACTGGATGACAGTGTTCTCAGTGGACTGCTGCAGAATGGCCAGGGTAAAGACAGGAGAGTTGAGGTTCTTGTTTCGAGGATTTTTACCAGCCTGGGGTTCTGACGAAACATCAGAGAAGATGACGACTTTGGTATGTTTTGCATTGTATTGATCGATCTGACTGTTGTTATATGCACGATCCGTTGGCCGCCACGGTGTCAACCATGTCATGAGCTCCGGCGTGGATTCGGAAGAGGGAAGAGGGGGGTGGGGATGGGGGGCTGTGTGGGGGAAAGGTTCCCAAGTGTTCTAGACCCTCATCCACCACCACCCCCACCCTGTGCAAGCCTTTTTTTTTTTTCCCATTCCTTTCACACATCACATGGGACTAACTTTGAAAAAAGTAAGAACAGAACAGAAAAAACGCGAAAGCGAAAGAAAGCCAAAGTGCATGCTGGAAAAAAAAAAACCCGAAAGAAAACCCCAGAAATCTGGCATAAATTGGCTCCTGATTCAACAAAGTATCAAACATCGTGGTCACCGAGTGCTGGGATGTATGCAGCGTCAGGTACAGAGAGTTCACCGCAGACTCCTCTAAGATTTGGTTTTCCTGGTAACCTACCTCGTGTGAACACCGCCATATTGACTCGGACCAAACTGACCCGCTGTATTCAACAGCACCATAGTGACCCGGCAACTCTAAACAGCACCAAACTGATCCGGATCAAACTGACCCGGAAGCACTGAACAGCACCAACTGAACCTGAAGCACCCGGAACAGCACTGAACTGACCCGGAACACTGACAGCCCAAACTGACCCACTGACAGCAACAGCACCAAACTGACCCGGAAGCACTGAACCAGCACCAAACTGACCCGGAAGCACTGAACAGCCACCAAAACTGACACGGAACAGCACCAAACTGAACGCACCAAACTGACCCGGAAAGCACTGAACAGAATAAAAGTGACCCGACTTGCTTTCGCTTACTGTGGACAAGCGATGGCGGGAGAATTCCATCAGCAACGGAACAAACTGGGTGTGACTGTGCAGAGGACGCCGACTGGACTGAGCAGTCTGGGATATCATGCCAGTGGGAGGATACGGGGAACAAGACACACACAAAGACACACACAAACACACAGCCACCACAGACACACACACACACACCACCCCGCCACCAACCACCACCAAACCATGCAAAACAAAAAAAAAAAAAGAAAAAAAATCAATGTTTTAACTCATGGAACGGTTGTTTTTGGTCATTAACGTCGTATCTTAATTTGCACATGATGTGCATCGTTGCACTAATTCAGCGCTGACACGGGCCGTCACGTTCCGCTGGGCTCCAACACTCTGATTTTATGATCCCAGTGCATTTGCTGTCCGTGTTTCTGTGACATTCCTCCATCTTTCAATTCCGTCATGACTACTGTTCAAACTAACATACATGATAGATCGACACAGGCTATGGACGAGATGATGCTGGAACCATGAATTTTTATTGAATTCAAATAGAAGGGTGAGAAGCTGAAATGCAAGTAAATACAGGCAAAATCCCATAATATATATATATATATATACTTGGTCATAGATATTATGTATATATGTGTTTGTATGTGTGTGTGGTGTGTGACTGTGTTGTTGAGAGGAGAGATTGAGAGACACGCCCCCTAGAGCCCCGCGAGGAGAGAGACGAGAGAGAGAGAGAGAGAGACCCCGGAGAGAGCCAGAGATCATATTTTGACCCCACAGTATTCGTGGTTTGTTGTGTCATATTTTGTTTGTTTTTCCCATGCCATGGGCCACTGACTGAAAGGTGTGTTTTCTATTGGTAGGTTTGCATTTCACTCGGATGAATGAAAAACAAAAATCCGCCTCAGAATAGCTGCAATACAAAACAGATTCTCCCCAGTGCAAAATACGATCTCGCCCGCCCCGTTCAACACACACACACACCCACACACACACACACCACACACACACACACACACACACACCCATGTTGCGCGCGCGAGCGCGCGTCTCTGACAGTAATTCCATGACTCATCCAATTACCAGAGGCAGCGAAAGTGTTAGTGTCCTGGCTGACTGCAGACCTGTGTCTCCCCCTGCTGTTCTCCGCTCTCCAGCTATGGGCACCGCCCACCTCCACAGCCACCTTCAGACAATCTCATTTGGAACCGCTCGTCACCATAGCTCCAGTCAGCTCACGGTTCACGTGGCGACTGGAAGGTGGGAGGTCGCCGGGGGCTCAACCCCCATGGAAATGGGAATCATTGTGGTTTTACACCATTACTTCAGTTTTGTCTTTGCCTGTAAGAGGGCATGGCGAACACACGAGGATTTGCGTCACGATCTGGACTTGAAATCACGTACCAAAGTGACGTCGAATGATACTGGACCGCGTACGAGAGTATCATCATAATTACCATTTTATCTTGTGTTGAACTGGGGTATATGACAGAGCACAAATTCATGGACAACAGCCGGAGTTTTCGGTGTCGTAGTTCCGGGCTGTTCTTTAGCAGAGAAGCGTGGCACGGAGTCCAGTGGACTTTGTTGTTGTCATTGTTTTTTATTCTGTATTTGTTTTCTTTTTGTTTTTCCTTGTGGACCGTGGTGCATCTGGCATAAAGCACAACTGGTTGTTTATCGGCGCTATCACCATTTTGGTGCTTTACAACACAAAGGAAACCATCTGGTTTGAGGAAAAACTGCTTGAAACAAAATGAAGCTGAGTTTGTGAGATTCCCCTTGAGACTCCTTCACTCTCCTCCATCCCGCCTTCACCCATTCCCATCTCCTTTCTTCTGACCCTGCGCGCGCAGTCTCACTCCACTCTCTCCTATCTGGCTTTTCCTTCTTTCCCTGCGAGCTGTTTCCTAAAAAAGCTTTTCCCTAAGGCTCAGGGATGTCAACACCGTGTTTTGCTCGTAGGAAACGCGAGGACCAAGTATCAACCCTTACACCTCCGACGTTTTGTAAGCTGTGAAGCTTTTCCAGCTCAGAAACCCTTCAAGGTAGACTCTCTCGAAACGCCAGTGACTCTTTCAATCCAGCGCCCAAAAATGCCTTTCCCTTGGATTAGTAAGCCATTCCATAGTTTGTTGGACAGAGAAGCGAGTTCAGGCTTTTTAAGTTCTGTTCGGCATCGAAAGCCTTTCACGAGCGAAGACTCCTAGAAGTATGTTGAATATTTCATTCGCAGGATCTGAAAGAATTCCGTTGGCTCTGGATTAGTACAGCCATAAGAAATATCAGCAGTGTTTGAGAACTGAAGGCCAAGAGAGATGTTTTGGAAGGTTTAAGGTTCTGTTTCGGCATCGGGGACATTTTTCCAGGCCACGGCACGTGTTTAGACTGTTTGCGGCGAGCGGCAAGGACAGATGGCGGATACGGTGGTATTTGCCAGTCGCACGTTTTTTTCGTTTTCATTACTACTATGGCTATCATTCGATTATGGGTATGAAGGAGGTTTGGGTATTTTTTGTGTCACGGCTGGTTCTCCTTCAGCAACCTGGCGGCTTGATTCAAACTGCATGGTTTTTGGACTTTTTTTTCACTGCTTTCGTGACTGGGCCCCCCCGTCCTGCCTCATCTCTCTCACGCCTCGACGCTGCGCTTCCTCTGCTCCTCCTGTTCCATTTAGAAGATGTTCGCCCAAAAATTATCCCACAGAGAATAGTATTAGGCGCCGTGTATGTTTCGATTTCAGTTACTACTTACCTAAACAGATATAAGTAATTAGGAATTTGGGTATGTTTTAGTGTAAGGCGTCTAAGATCAGAGAAATAATGACGTCTTAGTTGGTGTTCTTATTGGTATAGTTTCTTGTTTTTTTTTTTCGTGACTGGTGATTTTGTTTCCTACACATTATAATGTGAATGATTTGTGCTCATTCCCCTTCAAATTGGGCCGATGGCCTTATTGAATAAAAATCTGAAGTCTGAAGTCTCTCTCTCTCTCTCTCTCTCTCTCTCTCTCTCTGCTCCTTCCCCCCCCCCCCCCCCCCCATCGCTCCCTCTCTGTCTCTCTACCTCTCTCCTTCTCTCTCTCTGTCTCTATCTCTATCTCTCTCCTTCGCCTCTCTCTCCCTCTCTATCTACCTTCTCTCCAGAATGTCTTGACGATGAGGGTATACAGCATGACATTACTGACAAATCCATCTTCACTCTCTCCGCGTCACACCCCAATCATCATCCACTGACAACTCTGACAGAGAGCTCTGTTTGACAGGTTTATTGTCAAGCTCCTCCCAACAGATTCTTCCCTTCTCTTTCTGTAATCTTAGTTTGGGGTATGCAGCCATTCCTCCATCGATTCCACCCAAACAGTCGCCATTCTGCCATACTGTAAAGTCGGAGGATATCCTTTCAATAATTAAATGTAATATTTGACATTAAGAAGCCGCGTGTCACAGACGTCTCACTAGCTTAGCAACTCGTGCAAAACATACTTGTACACAGACCCGCGAACTTTTTACACTAAAACAAAGATACTGGCCTTCATGAAAACAGAAGAGATCGTCTTCCCTAGAAGTCTGGCAGCTTTGGGCTGTAAGATTAAGAGTTCTGACAACTGTACTCCGGACGCTAATTCCATACGTTGTCCTCAAACTTGACAGTTGTTTCAAACGCAATTTTCTCCCCAACAAGAGATGTTGTCCTTTCCGGTTATACCACGCACTACTAAGAACTGGTGGGATTTACACACAGATTGCGTGTCATGTTTGCATCAGACCACATAGGAAAATGAACCAACATACCCAGAATGACAACACCACCAACAACTAATGCACACAAGTCCACTGTCGACGTTCCTGCTTCTTGGTCAGGTTTCTACCTAGCTAGTCAGCACCCAGCCGACAGAAGTTCGCCATATCAAGGCGACCATCAATTGAGCTGGTCATGGCAGTTTTCGAGACAGGTCGGGCCCAGCACATGAACCCTGACGCAATTCAAAACAGGCAAGATTCGGTTCATTAGTGATATACTGTTATATGTGTCCACATCGATTCCACGTTCAAAGTAGTTGCCCGTACACGTGATTTCATGTCTATGGTACGTGAACGCCGAAGATACAGAAGATAGCAAGGAGATTCCAGATCATCGTCGTGATTGGGACAAAACATAGTGCGTCGCCATGCCCTCGCTTACACTAGCAACCTTTGGGACCTGACGGTATTAAAACATTCATGAATGATTCGAGACCGTTTCGCGGCACCGCGCGAATGGGTGTTTGAAAGTGACCCACAGACCTGCTGTGCCCCCGTGTTCAGTCTGCGCAACTGTGAAAGACTGATAGCTACGGTGACCGACGGTTCCAAAATGAGTATTGTCGCTCTGAAGAGTTGGCGATTTTGGAAATGGGGGGTTGCCCGAGCTGGAGAGAACAGCAGGGAGACAGCGAGTGATCCTGTGCATGGGCACACACACGAAACAACCTCGAACGCTGGAGTGCAATCTAATTTGAATGATCTCTGGATCTACTGCTCAGAGCACCGGGGCTGCGTCGCACGTGGGGTGTGAGGTGTGGGGGAGTGGGTGGTGTGTGTTGTGGTGTGTTGTCGGGGATTGTGTGGTTGGTGAATGTGGAGAGAAGGTTGTGTTTGAAGGGGTGCCGGCACCCGGGCGAGTGGGGGAACATGGGGGGACGGGATGTGGCACTTGGGATGGGCAATGGGAATTCTGTGTTTGGCACGTGGGGGGGCGTCTGCGTAGGCGTGTTGGTGACAAGTTTCTTATGAGCGAGTGAAAGGCAAGCGCCACAAGGGGGGAAAATACCACCCTCTCTAGCTGGGGGTGGGCAGTGGTGAAACCCAAACAACAACCTCGAACCACTGAGCACAAATATCATCCTCTCTGTCTCTCGGTGCGCCTCTGCTCTCTGGTTGTGCGGGGGGGGGGGGGGTGGGTGGGGGGGTGGTGTGGGTGGTGTGTGTGTGGGGTGTGTTTTCTTTCCTCACGTGTGTGTGTGGGGAGTGTGCAGAGGAGAGAGAGAGACAGAGAGAGGAGAGAGGAGGAGAGAGATAAGTTGGGTTGGTAATGGTGATGTGGTGTGTGGTGTGTGTGTCTCCCCTCTTTCAATTACAATTATTACTTATATAATTGTAACGTGAAGAGGGACACATACGTGTACACACAATTTTTCTACTTGTGCGTCTTTCTAATAGCACAAAGTCTACTCGCACCTCTACTGTGTCTCTTCCACTTTCTGTGTCGCGTCCTGTCTTTCTTAGTACTTGTCCCTGTCTGTCCTCTGCTACATGTAATGTGCTGCATTAGGTAGTGCGTCGACGCTTGCGTTTCGCGGCGCGCGCGCTGGCGCCGTCGCCCGCGTGTGTGTGTCGTGTGTAATTGTTGTGCAATAAACAAAAAAGAAAGGAAAAAGAAAATTAGTCACGTGGTACAATTTATTTGCCCATTTTCCGCTTTTAAGCCAAGGTAATGACTGGCATTCACCGATAGTCACACTTGTCGGCTGTCACTAAGTTCGCTGCGAGATGCGACGTTGACTGGGTGACAATGTCATTCCAATGAGCTCATCTACTGAACGGATGAACAATGTCATCCTACCAACATCCATTTGGATACGTGGCGGCTGTACCTACTTTTTGAAGACAATAAGATATGTATTGGGCAAAGTTGACAGGTCTGATCTTTCCAAGCTGACTGTTACTGGTGGGTTAAGGTAACTCAGAAACACATACTACAGGGGTAAAAATAAAACGTACACGATCATCGTGTCAAGGACCGGTGCTCGCCTCTGTAAATGCACTCTCGACAAGGGAATGTCTGGAAACGTATAACACTTGGTTATATGACATCTATTGCTTGCATAAAGCGGCTTCTTAGCAGCATGTTCCCCCAGCACATCCCTTCCTCTATTCTCTTAGAATAATTGTCCCAGCACAGCCTCTCTTAGAATCAATCTCTCACGTCCGTTCGTGGGTAAGTTTGAGCCGCGTCGTGTACTCGTTGGCCGAGGCCCTTGTCAAGGACACAAGTGTCCACTTGGCAGGACATAAGGTCTGCCTCTTCTGGTGGCAAAAACTGTTTGTCGCTGGGCAGTAGGTGCGCGATGTCGTCAGTGAACGTGTTTCTCTCTCTACACCCGTCCAAGGAGGGGGCACCTCGTTCCGTCTTAATGAACTTTCAGCTTAAGACTGACTCGTTCTGCGTCTCGGTCGAACGCAGTGGGCGTCGCGATGATGGATACGTATTGGCTTCGTTCGTCCCCCCCACCAAAAGCAATGTCTGTCTCAGGGCCACCAGGCGACCTTCTTCTCCTCGTCTTGCTTCGGTCGTGGCCGAAGTGGGTCCTGATGCCCGGCGTGAGGCCGCCTCAGGGAGGTAGCATAGCAGGACGACGACAGTCGCTGTGAGGCGCTGCATGAGTTGCCATAAACTTCGGGCGAGGGCACATACACAGACTACTAGGCCGAAATGGGCAATCTTTTTCAGCCCAACCCCATAAGTAATGACTCCCTATTGCTGCCCTGCCTCAGTAACACAGTATCCCTAAGCCACATCTGATCGTAGTCCAAGATAGCCGCTCCATCGCTCGATTCGCCACACCCACTCGGTCGAGCATGGAAAAGCCGTACCCCCGGTGCCCCGAGCCTAGAGCTCCGCCGTCACCCCCTATTTTACAATCGTACAGTAAATTCTCTGCGCCGCCTGACACTGAGTCTCATCACATAGCAGGTGTCCTTTCAAAGGAGATCTCCTGCACAGGGCCGGATCGTCCCCTTGCTTCCGCAGCTCTAATTGGTCCCCACTCCCTCAGCCTGAAATTTGAGCAATAAATCTGGTGCACAAGCAGCCTTAAACTGCGATTAGCATAAAGATGATGCGCAAGCGCTGTACATCTCCTTTGATTTTCCAAGTTCAAGCTAGTTTGATAACATGAACAATCTACAACAGTTCGCGAGATTCAGCTTATACTACGGCATATGACCAGGCTATCGTTCATTGGTTGGACGTCAGGCCGCCCGAGCCAGCGCGCGAACAGGAGCGCTCAGTCTATTCTCCATTACCTAGCCAGATTGGCATCAAACGCACGTAGCGTTCCTCTCTAGTAACTTCTGTGCATGCTTTAAGATGTCCCGTCGTCGTCATTGCTAACATAATCAGCCCAGCAGAACCTCAGGTTCTCCGACGGTACTGGTCGCCAGTGTGCGCGTCGAACTCACAACAATACCCCATATACTTCCGTGAAGTGTGTTTAGACCGTTTACACAGGTCTGGTAGATGGACAGACCCTACTTCACCAGACGTGTAATGGTACGTAAGTGTCCCACAAGAACTCAGCAAATCGTCCGGCTACGTGGGGCCCGCCTACCGTGCATGCTCGACCCAACCCGTAGCTGACGTTCCCAAATGTGAACAAGTTGGGTCTAGGTCACCACTAAAATAAAAAACCCTTTTACAGCGTCAATAGGAAGTTGACGCATGATCTGCCCATTCATGGGTCCCCCCCCCCCGACCCACCCGCCCCCCCCCCCCCCATCCCCCCCCCTTTTCTACTTCTTTCCTGAAATCCAATTGTCACCTGTTTTGTTCTTTTCCTTAGGGCAATTCTTCCCGTTGGCTTCCCGATCCGCGGAACTTTTCTCCCCTTCGAAGAAAAGCCTTTTTTCTACAGTAGAAACCGAACTGTGACACAGACAGATACTGCTAGTTTTGGTTAAGAGAATGGATTCACGTGTGTAGCATCGTTTTGTACGCGTTACGTAAAGCGCGCGCGCGAGTACATTCTGTGTCGGCGTGTGTGTGTGGCTTTATGTGTGTCTGTGTGTGGGTCGTGTGCTTCGGTGTGTGTGTTTTCGCGTGCGTGCGCTCTGTCAGCTCCATTGTGATCGTGCGCGCGGCCGCTGTTCTGTCTTCATTGTGAGTGGTATGTTCCCGATGATAAAACTACACTTACACCTTGTGCTGGCGGCACCTGACATACACCAGACACTCTACAACCCGGAGTGAAAGACAATAGATGACCGCTACACCTGAGGAGCCATAGATTTCCACGCTACACCTGATTAAAGACATAGAATAGCACGCTACACCCGGAGTCAAAGAACATATATGGTACGCATACCCTGAGGTAAGACATAGGATCCACGGCAACACCGAGCTAATAAGACATAGATCCATCACAGTGCTTCAATGTCCATAGATCCCTCACACGTGCCTAATGCATAGATACATCACAGTTCCATAATCTAGACCCTTCGTCCTAAGGCATAGAGCCTTACAGTGCCTAGGCTAGATCCGTATACACCTGTGCTCTTAAGCAAATACAGATCGTTACAGTGCAAATAAAGCACAAGAATCCTTACAGTTAGCCTAAAGCAATAGATCCGGTACAGTGCACTAATGCATAGACCCACACAGTGCCTCACATGCATAGATGCGGGTCACAGTTGCCAAAGGCATATAATCCATCACAGTGCCTAAGGCAATAGATCCATCACTAGGGCTGCCTAATGCTTTCCTGCGGGTAGTCTTTTGATGCGCCACCTCCACTTCAGAGTCCAGCTGTGGTCAGGAGCCAGTGACACGGACTTTCCCCTGCACTTACGTGTCTGGGGGCAACCGAGCAATGACACTGACAACATAGATGAGGAGAACAGTAGACAGAGATATATGCTCATAGATAGAGAGAGATGACAAGGAGGAGATGCATATACCACTGATACGATATCATACGAGTTTAAAAGAACAGTGATCCAACAAGCGTATCCAATTTTGCAACAGCGTAACTCAGAAGATGTTATAAAAGACTGCCTAAACATCGTTAGCTACGAGGCGGTCACGTGGTATTTAACCGCTTCGCTATTTCCAAATACTTTTACGATCTGCCAGATAAATCAGTATGGCCATTACGCCTAAACCAAACGTACAAGTCATGTTCAGCACATTCACATTCCGTAGTCAATCGAATTGTCGATGAGATTTCGTATACTTCACAATGAACTTCAGTATTTCGGACCTTCTATCTGCTCTCAGGGGTCAAATTAAACTGTGATTTTTTTTAATTATAGAGTTCGTTAATGACGAACCCTGATGCCACGGCGATCTCAAAAATTCTGGATCCCGAGAACGTCGACACACCAGTTTTTGTTTTGCAAGGACCTATCTAACCATGCCTGCCAGTGAAAATGCCGCCATCCTCAACAGATATCTGATCACACTGCAGTGTCCTTGAATAGTAATTATAATTGTCCTTTTCACCTTAGAAAGACTAATCTACACTACACTGTAACTTACTTCAATAGGCATGGAGATGCCAAGCATTCACCTTAGTCTTTACATCTCTTGACAACAAAACCCAGTGGTGAAATCTGCCACACTGAATATAGCACCACACATCACCAGCGAACGCAAGTCTTCATAGCTCTAGGACAGTGTCGCGGTTCATCCTCTTCACACACAAGCTTTTCTGAAAAGAGTGCCGGCATTCGTGCCAAAAACTTTAATTGAAACGCCGACCTCTCACCCCCTCCCCCTCCTCTCCCCCAGTCAACGCACTGTCCCCCCACGCCCAGCCTCCGGTCAATTATCCACGCGTGAAAACTTTAGCACATAAGAGCACTGTTTCACGTAGCGCAAACGAGAAGAGAGAGATAGAGAGAAGAGAGAGCTCGATGCGATGGGGTAGGGGGGGAGTCACTGCCGGGCGCGTTGAGAGACGACATGCAAAGACAGTAGTGTTTAAAAATTTTCGAATCCACTGTCTTTATCCTTGTTCCTCCGATGCAACGACCCAGTCTGACGTGCAGTCAATTTCTTTTTGCGCTGGGCTTCACTAGCGATTAGAGCCTTCCACCAGAACTTATGAAATGTCTAACTGTGTGCTGTGTCAACGGATGTGTGGTAGTGGTCTACCGGATGGTGGTGGAGGTGTGTGTGGTTGTGTGCGCGCGCGTGGCGCGGTGTATGGTGTATCGATCTCAAGTGATGAGCTAGAGATGGAGTGTCGGCGACACGTCGCGTAATAGCAGGTGCGCGCGTTGCTATGAACAAGCGCGCGCGTCTAGCCGTTCTGAGTGGGGTGTGTGTTGTGTGGGGGGTGTGTGTGCGTTGTGTGTGTAGTGTGTTGGACGCCCTGTCTAGCCCGATACATATGCATGGTGTCTAACGTGTCTGGGGCGTCGTACTTTCCTGAATGGCAGTTTGGCAGTGTCACAGACGCCTACACTGTTTCTTGGGTTGGCAGTTAGTGGGGGCTCATTTCGGGAGTGTTCCGTTATTGTTTCTTTATTGGCAAGTCGTCATGACTGGCCTAGGTTAAGTATTCTGCGGCATTTCTGGTCTCTATTCTAGGGCGTCACATCCGTGATGGCTCCTTTTGCAGTGTCATAAACTCTATACATCTTATATACACACACACTTCAGAACCAGACATCCACACTCTTGCCACAAAAACTGTTTCCACAATATCAGTCCATAGATGACCTACTTAGGTAACTGCAAAGGCAATCAAAGCGCATGTTCAATACGGCTCACACATCAGTGCTCCCCCAATACATATCTTTGGAATACATGGTACGTTCGGTTACAATGTGAGAAAACAACGCTGCAGGCTAACATTTTTCGCATCATCTATACAAGTACTACTTGGCAAAAGACCTTTAACCCGTTCCAAACTGATGTAAATTGAAGATGACGAACATAGAGCACTAAAATTAAGTGTATTATTCTAGTTATAAAAAAAAAAACGCTATCACATAAGTACACAATAGAGAGTGACCATCTACCTCTTTTGATAAAAAATATATTTCATCCTCTATCTTTCCTGCTAACCAGCAATGCGGCCTTCGTATCGTTGTTGGTTCGTGAGCTACAGTCAAGTGACGACACTACGCTGATTTCTGCTGCCTAACACCGCTTGGCGTACAAAGTAAACAACACACCACAGTCCACAACTTCTGTTGTGCGTTTCTCAACACCGAGGGTTCAAACAAGAAGTTCCCACAATCACCCCCTAAGGCCGCCAGCCGAGGATAGCACAATGAATCAAAATGAAAGTGTGGAGGAGGAAGACCAAGTTTGGCTGTGAAAAAAGCTAACGAAAACAAATACAATATAGCAAACCGTTACTCAAAAATAGTAAGGGAACAAGTCGGTGATGAGCGCTATGTTTTGAAGATCCCATTCAAGGATGCAAAGGAGATGCAAAACATCTGGATCACATCCCGAGTGGGTCATCTCTTGGCTGGTTCAATAACCCCAAGCATTGCATCAGCAGTAAGAAACTGTGCAGAAACAGCCTATTACACTTTGCTTCACGCTACGAGCTCGCAAGTCTCCCACCGACTGACCAGCAAATACATATACGTGTAGCACTCACCACACACCATCATACAATGATGATAATGGCAGCAGGGGACAATGATTACGAATGTGTAATTTAAAGAAGAGGGATTCATGGCTAAGACTAAGCACATGTACGCCTCCATTCGCCTATCGCGCTGGGTCACCCAGTTAGTTCATTCACGCATCACTGCTCTAAATCCGCATCACACACACACACACACCACACAACCACACACACACATATAATATATAGATAAGTATATATAATAATTATAACTGAATTCAAAGTATAAGTACCCGACGCCATTCCGGAATTTACTGAGATCAGCTTGGTTGTTGCAATGAATGCAAAAAAAAATATTCAATTATAAACAAAGGTGTTGCGCTTATTTGTTAGTTAGATTGAAGAAATAAGGCGTATATAGCTTTCATATCCGCATTGGTAGATAATTGTGCCTAATTTAACAGTGTTGTGCTTGAATGGGATAACTAAATGCTTTCTCAAAATGAGTCTTCAACAAGCTTAGTACGCGTCTCGGATTCCGTCTCAATGGGGAGGGAAATTCACTATTATACGTCCTAAGTCAGAAGTACCGGTATTATCGAAACCCTTTGTGTGTATTCTTACTCATGACCGCGGACGAGAGTGTGAATAACGGGTTGAACTCACTGCTGCCCTTTTACGGGTTTATTTAAAGAAGAATAGCCGTCCCGGCAACAGAGCGGCGTGCAATACCTTGTATGATGTTGCTGACGGTTTTTGAAAAAAGAAAACCAAGGGTGGCCGACCATAACAAAGCAAAAGGGAAATGATCAATGAATGAGCAAACCAAGCTGACAGGTATGGTTTCTCGTATGAAGAAGTGAGAAAATATAGAAAAAGGATACCTCTACACAGAGCAATTGCTGGCGGCGCAGCATACATCTCTAAACAGAGATACAAAATACCGTAGCGGATCAGTCTCTCATAATCGTTCCTATTCTGGCAATACGAAGTCACACTTGATGATAACTGATAACTGGTAGGTGGCTCCCGAACGGAGACGTTACATCAACTGTAAGAAACTTATCTCTAGTGGTTCATGACAACCATACAGTGTTTGTTTTGGGTGTTTAAACAATGTCCTGGTTCCTGACCCAGAAATAAGCGGTTTCGCATTCTGCACACAGCGAGTCAAAGGGAGAGTCTGCAGATAGAGGAGAGAAGTATGTGTATAAGGCAGATAGGAGAATTAGGGACTGAGACGACATGAAAGGTGGAGAACGGTTAAAATGGGAAGGAGAGAATGAAGAGCTAGAGAGAGAGCGAGAGAGAGAAGGAGAGAGGTATTAGGAGAGAGAAGGGATAGATAGGAGAATTGAAAAAAAGCCTAAATGGATAACGTCTTGGAGACCATAAAAGCGAGTGTGGTTATTGACCGTCGAGTGGTAGATTGACGTAATCCGCCTCAGACACAGAGATGTGCTTGTCGTCGTTGCTGACTTACTTACGGGATAAGGCGCCCCAAGAACTGTGCAACAGACGACAACCCTGTTTTGGGTGTGTGTGTGTGTGTGGGGTTTTTTGTGTGTGTTGCATGAGTGGGTGTGTGAGAGTGGGTGGGTTGGGGGGATCAGGTGGGGAGGACAGTGACCGCTCTGCGCCGAATTCGTAAGAGATGATATCTAGATGATAGTATAAGAAGGATGATTTGTGTGTGGCTCATGATATGTGTGGTAGTAGTGTGGGTTGTAGACTAGGATGTTGTAGTGTGCGTGGTGTTTAGTTATTTGTGTGTGATGTGTGGTGTGTGTTGTATCTGGTTGAAATTTGTGGTTGTGTGTGTGTGTGTGCTGTGTGTGCCTGCATGGCTGTGCCTGCGTAAGTGCTGATGCGGAAAGCGGTCGCGCGCGTGTATGGTTTGCGTACATGCTTGTGTGTTGATATGCGCGTATGGTGACGTGCGGAGTGTGTGGGGGTTTGTGTGTGGTGTTGCGTGTGTTGTGGGTGGTGGGGGGTGTGGGTGGGGGTGGGGTAAGCGACGGTGCATTGCGTCGGACATGTGGAATAACTTACCAATCGGTTTGATGCTGTGTTTCTCTGTTGTGTGCGTTTGATGTCCTTCCAGATTGCATGGAGTACGTGCTTGCGTGTTGCGTGGTGAGCTTGTCTGTGTGTAGGTCTTCAGCTGCACGTCCTTTCCACTGAGAGAGTCAAACTGGCGCCTCAAGAGGGTGTGCGTGTACTCGTGAGACCGCGACTTGTCCCAAAGACCCATGAACGGTCTACAGACGAATCACAGTCGTTAGCTAACGGACTACGTATAAGGGAGATGCCAGTTAACAATGAATGGCCTTAGAGACAACATTTCCTCTGTGTTCTACAGGGAGCCGATATCTAGAAAATCTTGTCATAGTCACAGTGAATCCTGAACGTAGGCTGTGTGCACTATGTAATAATTATGGTGGGGGTGTTCAGGGTACCCCTCATTAGTCAGCGCGGAGTGAGTTCGGCGTCATGTAGTTATCGGAAACACAGGATGTGTCCGTTCGTTTGTGGGTGGGTATAGCTCTTTCGCTCGTGGGTCGAAGCATATCAGTCCTTCAACTGTATCAGAGCGAGTTATGCAAAATAAAAATGTAGATAGGATGCGTGAACAGCGGGTGAGAAAAATCTAACACAAAACGGACACAAAATTCTTGCGAAAGACTGCTCCTCCCAAAAAAACGTTGACAACGGACATATCACAAGAACAGAATCTACGACGCTTTTCGATTCGTAGTCCACAACACACATTCGGGAACAAAAACGACAGGTATAAACGTGAGACGGCAGAAAGCACGTGAACCAGTCATCCAGTTGCAATGCCCCACCTATGCGCCGAATTGGCTTAAGATAAGAAATTATTGCGCGCTCGCTTTCTTTGTCCTGAGTGTGTGTTCTACCTGAATGCAAGACCTAAGAGCACGAAACGCGTCGAGAGTTATGTCTGATGAATAGAGTCGATGTGTCAACGTTTGAGTTTGATGCAATGTAATGTTTGTTTGATTGGTAAATACGGAACCAGGGTTGCCGAATTTTTTTTTTGTAAATGTATCTGGACCAGGAACAGGATTACATCTCCGACCACTTGCACGTGCGGGATGTGAGTGTGTTACGCTGTGTGTGGGGAAGAGGTGTGTATGCGTTGGGGAGGTGGGGGAGGGGTGTTGCGCGGGTGGGAGGTCGGAGGCCCCGCAGAGTCACGCCCGTCACTCTTTGCAACCAGTGACCCAAGGCGCGCATCTCATGTCGGATCCACATTTCGGCCTGGTATTGCATTTCAATCTTACCATATGAAACTCGGTGCAGGTCCACCGACTGACGTATGCCCTATAGCGTTCTCCAAGTATCAGACGTCCGCACATGCATACGTCCAAATGTATGGCTGTACGTCGTATCACCCTGACAGCAGGAGAAGGCATTCCCACCGCCACGTCGCGGAATCAGCTGACTGCGCTGCGGCTCTGATTTACCTGCTTGGGGACTGGCTGTGCAATGCAGCAGGGTTCGCTGTCTCTTGTCAGTTGGATAGCTTTGTTGTTGTGCTGTTGCTGCTCGCTGCTGTTGTCGTGCTCGACGGTGCCATCAGAAATTTGACGTTGAGTGACACACTGATCACACACTTGCTTTGGAACACGTGCCGAGCTGATGTTCATGTGGTCTGTGTTGTGTGGTGTGTTGTGTGTGTGTGCGTTCTTGCGTGCTGCTGCGTGCGTGTCCGTGCGTGAGTCGCGAAAGCCATTTACACACTTGATCACGGGTTCAAACGACGACAGGCCACAAAATAGTCTTTGTGCTTGTCGGGATTTTTTTACTCTCCACATGTAGAGCTGTTTTCAGCACTATCAGTTCACGAACCAGTCTCCCAGTCCCCACAGAGAGAGTCGCCGGGGATTAGAAACCAACACAAAAAGTAAAAAAAAAAACAAAAACAAAAAAAAAACAAAAAAAAAAAAAGACAAAACCAAAACAAATGGTCAAGTATTGAAAAAATAGGTTGAACGTTCAACGACACAAAGCAGACATCACATATCCCCCCCCCATACCCCCACCCCCCTTGGAAGGGTGGAGCGGGGGTCGGCTTGGGCGCAACCGCAACGGGGGGGGTCCAAGATCTAACGCAATGAGGGATGGAGGTGGGACGAGGCGTTCGTCGGGCGGCAAAGCTTTCCATCAACGGCAGATCATTTCAGCCTCCGACTGGGGGCAACCTTCCCCACGGGCGCACCACCTCTAATTTCATCTGAAGCACCTTCAATGCACACTCTAAAGGGGTTGGAGGGGGGATGGGAAGGGGTTGGGTGAGTAGGAGTGAGGTAGACAGGGGAGGGACAGCTCCGGGGTTGCATAGGGGTCCATGATAATATAATAGATATATATATTACTGCCAGCCAAACACGAGTACTTGTCATCAATGGTCTTGAGTTCGGGGTGACTTTTCACAGCTTTGGAAGCGAGTGTGTGCAACATGACAGCAGAAACAGGCACCTTACTCGAAGTCGTCTTAAATGCTGCGCCAAGCTGCTGCTTCCATCGTCTTGACAATTCTCAAAGAAGCTCTCAGTGTCATGGCTTATTATGAGCTGAACGTTTTTTGTTCATCAAACGAAGGGGATGCTATGTGCGCAGGGTTTTTTTTTGGTTTCTGAATGTGTGTGTGGTGTGAGTGAGTGAGTGAAGTAATGCGTGTGTTGTGTGCGTGTGTGTGATGTGTGGCTGTGTGTGTGTATGTGTGTGTGTTGTGTGTGTTGGTGATGTGTGTGTGTGTGTTGTGTGTTGTGTGTGTGAGAGAGAGAGAGAGAGAGAGAGAGAGAGAGAGCGAGAGCAGAGAGAGAGATTCAACATGAAATAGAATCCTCCGTTTGAAGAAATTCCAATCATATCGTTGTAGTTTTCTTTCACTCTTATTTCATCATGAACCCAAGAACGTTTGCTGTCCAGCCGTGAGACTGAATGCTTTCCAAAAGATCAGATAGTAAATTCAAAAACCCAATTTTAATCGGTTGT
>JADBJO010027821.1:0-15000 GCA_016801955.1 Conus betulinus
AGTTAATTGTCAAGGCCTGAATGATCAAAAAAAAGAGACGTGATGTATTCCATTACTTGAGAAACAAGAAATATTCCATTTATTTCCTACAAGATACACATTTTGAAGAAAAGATTGAAAAATACGTTTTAGCTGAATGGGGATATGCGGGTATTTTTCAAATTACACGTCCAATTCAAGGGGGGTGGGAATATTGTTTAAGTAACAATTTTGAGTTCAAAGTCAAACGTGTCATCAAAGATAACTCGGGAAATTATATCATGCTACTTACTGAAATTCAGGAAAATACCTTTCTTTTTGTAAATATTTATGGACCAAACAGAGATGATCCGGAGTTTTATAACAACCTGAAACAAAAGATTTATGAGCTTGGTATTGAGAATATTATAATAGCTGGAGATTTCATTTAGTCCTTGATCCAGCAAAAGATTATCATAAACTATAAACATGTTAACAACCCTAAGGCAAGGGAAGAGCTCGAAAACATGATTGAAGATTTGGAATTAAGTGATATATGGCGAGAACTAAATCCACAGTGTTTGCGGTATACATGGAGAAGAACAAACCCTTTTCAACAGGCTAGATTAGATTTCTTTCTGATTTCAGACAAAGTAGTAACATTTGTAGATTATGTGGATATTGAATGTGGATATAGATCAGATCATTCGAGTATACTATTGAAACTAAAATTTAATGAAAGCTCAAAACATAACACTTTTTGGAAATTTAATTCATCTCTTTTAAAAGACAACTTATATGTAAATGAGATAAATTCTGAGATAAGATCTGTTATAGATGAATATGCGATGAATGCAAATATTAATGATGTACCTGACGAAGAACTACGTTTTTCTGTTCCCGATGATACTTTTCTTGATTCCTTCTTATGAAATTAAGATCAAAGACAATTTCATTTGCAACAATGAAAAAGAAGAAAATACAGGAAGAGGAAAATCGACTAGAATGTGACATTCGAAGATTAGAAACAACAAAGTTTATAAGCGAGGACGATATTAGAGCTATAGCAGCAAAAAAAAAACAATTTAAACATATTAGAGAAAAAACGAATGGAAGGTGTCTTGCTACGATCAAGAGCTAGGTGGATAGCTGAGGGTGAGAAAGTAAGCAACTATTTTTGTAATCTTGAGAAACGTCATTTTGTAAGTAAAAATATGTCTAGGATCACGGATCAGCAAGATAATGTTTTAACAACCCAGAAAGAGATTCTTCTAGAAGTTCAGAATTTTTATAGATTACTTTACGCAGAATCCGAAGTAGAAGATAGTGAAATAATGGATTTAGTAAACGATACACCATGTCTAAATGAAGCAGAAGCAAAAACGAGTTAGAGGGAGAAATTACTCTTGAAGAAGCAACTGATGTCTTAAAGAATATGAAAAATAACAAAAGCCCAGGCTCTGATGGATTTTCGACAGAGTTCTTTAAAGTGTTTTGGAAAAAAAATTGGATTATTTGTTATTAGAGCGTTGAATGCTAGTTTCAAAAGAGGAGAATTGTCTAGTGTGCAAAAAGAAGGGATTATTATATGTATTCCCAAAGGGGACAAGCCAAGACAATATATAAAAAAACTGGAGACCAGTTTCACTTTTAAATGTAGTGTATAAAATTGGATCATCATGTGTTGCAAATCGCATAAAAAATGTTCTGCCAAGACTTATTGATGAAGACCAGACGGGTTTCATTAGAAACAGATACATTGGTGAAAACTTAAGATTGATATATGACACAATAGCTTACTTAGATCAAAATAATTTACCTGGATTGTTATTAAATATAGATTTTGAGAAAGCTTTTGACTCGATTAATTGGGGTTTTATGTCGAAGGTATAAAAAAAATTTGGTTTTCAGAAAAGACATCTGCAGATGGATAGATACATTCTATAAGAATATTAAATCTTTGTGTTGTTGTAAATGGTCAGGTTTCAAACTGGTTTGAAATTAAAAGAGGTTGTAGACAAGGAGACCCTATATCCCCATATCTGTTCATATACTCTGTGTAGAAATATTAGCTATAATGATAAGAGAAAATACAGATATCCAGGGAATAATGATGAATCATGTTGAACATAAACTTTCACAATATGCGATGACACAGAATTTTTGCTGGCAGGTGATAGAAAATCTTTTGAAACTTGCGTAGATGTTCTATTTAAGTTTGGATCTGTCTCAGGTCTTCACATAAATTCTAGCAAAACAAGTGCAAATTTGGTTAGGAAGTAAGAAGAATTCTGAAGTTAGATATATGAACCATTTAGGAATGGACTGGGAACCCACAAAAATTTCGTGTATTAGGAATATGGTTTACTAATGATTTAAAAGATGTGTGTAAACATAAATTATCCGGACAAATTGGCAGATGTAAAAGCATCTGTTCAAAGTATGGGTTAAACGTCAAACTAACGCCTCTTGGTAGAATAGCAATTTTAAAATCTGTCATACTTTCAAAACTGACACATCTTTGGTTACTTCTGCCAAATCCACCTGATGTATTTTTTCGAACATTGCAAAAGATGTGTTATGAATTTGTCTGGGGTAAGAAGCCAGACAAAATTAACCGGAAAACAGCGCATAAGGGTGTGTAAAACTTGGAGGCATCGGTATCCCTGAATTAAAAACATTTGTTACTTCTTTAAAAACTGTCGTGGTTTCGTAAAACTGTAAAAAAAAAAACAACAACCACAAGTGGAAACATATTCTACTAGCTAAATTTTCCTCAATGGCCACTTATTAATAAATATGGTCCAGAATTTGTTTCCAGATTTAAGAAATATAACCAGTTTTGGTCAGACGTCATTGAAGCCTATAAAATTTTCTACTACAAATGCATACCAGGAAATTCCGCTGAAATTTTAGCCGAACCGGTTTGCTATAATAATAGAATACAAGTTGGAAACTCATACATTATCTCTAGAAAACTTGGTAACAAGAATGTACATTGTCTTGCGGACTTCTTTTGATGATAAAGGTCAGTTTCTTTCTTATACGCGTTTCAAAGAGAGAAATATAATATTAATGTCGATTTTGTCACCTTTGCTGGTATAAATCTCTGCAATAATCGACTACATTAAACAATGTAGTATTTCTGTAAAGAATAATAAACATACTGATACAACTTGCTGTTTGAAGAAGGTATTTGCTATTCACAAAGGTTCAAAGCTTTATTATGATATACTTATTGAAAAATAATGTTCGACCAAAATGCTGTGAAAAATGGGATTTCAAAACTGATGGTACATCATGACTGGAAATCATGCTTTTTTATATACCAGCAAAATAAACGATGTTAAACTAAAATGGTTTCAGCTGAAGTTATTGCACAGATGTTTAGGTACAAATGTTATCTTAAAAGAAATTGGAGTTCGTAACAATGACAAATGCAGTTTTTGTGGTACAAATAAAGATACTATTGACCATATCTTTTGGAAATGCAATTATGTCAAATTCTTTTGGAATGTACTTACAGATTTGATTAGAGAAAAAATGTGCCAATGCAGAGAACTTAAGACTGACTGAATCGCTGGTGCTTTTAGGATTTGATAAAAACGTTATTGTGGACAGTGTCCTTTACTTCATTATACTATTTGCAAAGTATTACATATATTCTTGCAAACTGAATGGAAACCATCCACGAACAACTGTATTTTTGAAGAAACTAGAGTGGCGATACAAAATCGAAAAAAACACAATGCCTTACTTATCTCTCAATATTCAGATTTTTGTGTAAAATGGATGATATATAAACCATTAATAGAGGGTTCTTAAATGTATTTTTACTTTTGTATGATTTATCCGATTGCGATTAGCCACAGTCCTAAGTTGAACTTTGATCAGTCTTTTGTGTGCCAAAGTTATCTATATTGTTGATGTATTCGAGGCCTTTTTAAGATGTTTCTCTAGATAGAACAGTGAATGAAAACGCCATTGATAACTTCCATCCTCTCTCTCTCTCTCTCTCTCTCTCTCTCTCTCTCTCTCTCTCTCTCTCTTACCCCATTTTCCATTTCTATTTTTTTACTTCTGGCTGCTTTTAAAACAATTATTTTTCGACTTTTGATGTACAATGCCCTTATGGGTAGAAGAAAATGCAATGTGTGTAAAACAAAAAGCTTCATGCAGCAGAGAAAGCAATTGCCATTCAATATTGCCTACATTTACCAAGTCACTCAGCTGAACAATGTTGTATGGGCAAACAGGTAGACATTCTTTGTATTGATTTAAAAGAAATGTTAATGCATCATATGCTGGTTGTATCTACGTAAATTTCTAGGATCAGTATATTCAGACATTTACAAGTGATCTAGATTGAGAAAAAAATCGGGTATTTACAGTAGAAACAATTGTCTAGAATATTTTTTAATTGTTTGAAAGTATGAGAGGATGGCAAACAAAACAACAACTTCTACAAAAGTTGAAGATATACTAATGCGATCCCTGAAAGAAAAATTGGCACTTAGATATGGAAAATAATTATTTTAGACATATCGCCTTTTGATGAAAGAAGGTATGTTCATGTGGACATATTCTAAAGTGGTTGAAAGTTAATGATATAGAACAAATTAGCCTCAGACTTAGATCACGTACGTTACAATTCATAGCAAAAAAGTGATGGTTCTAATTTTGATTTTTAAACGAATTTCCATGTCCCTTACGTGGAATCGACAATGAGGACAGAACATAGTGTAAAATATTGGTACACTGCAATTTTCATATCAGTATTTCCGAGAAAACTGCTATTCTGCTTTCCTTTTTTTCTGATGTCGAGAATGTTATCAAATTATTCACAAAATTTGCTTGTTTTTTTTTTGTTTGTTTGTTTTTTGCCCCAAAAGAACATGAAGTACACACATACTACACATCAGGTAGTATGTAATCAAGGATAACACGAACTTCATTATATTCTTAAACAAACTAGATTAATCCGATTGAGTGGATGGTTGAGAACATCTGTAATTTCCCACAAGATGTGCATATTCCATTACCACTATTATCAATGTTTACGACAAAATGAAAAAAGAGTGCTTGCTCAACGTGAATTTCTGTTCTTATTCAAGTAACTGCGTCATTTAATTTCATTGTTTTGTTGATTTTCATAACAAAAATGATTACGGATTATTCTTGCGACGCCAAAAACTATCAAATCATTCTTTCCCCCCCCCCCACACACACTCCTGGGCGCCTAATCCCTCCCCTCCCTCACCTCTCGCCCCTCGTTAAAAAGATCTTTTCTGGCAGAGGAAAATTATATGAAAAGTCTCTCCCCCCCCCCCCCCCCCCACCCCCCCCCCCTCTGTCCTCTCGTTGTCTCTCTGTCTGTCTGTCTGTCTGTCTGTCTGTCTGTCTCTCTCTCTCTCTCTCTCTCTCTCTCTCTCTCTCTCTCTCTCTCTCTCTCTCCAATTTTTGATACAGTCTCGTTGGCGATGCTTCCACATCACTCCTCTTGGCTTTCACACACACAGCCACACCACAGCCTGATATCGTGTCACTTCGGTAGTGTTCTGTGAGGCCTGCTGCCGTCAAATATATGCAGAGCACAGCCCACTAAGCCCGCCCCCCCCCTCCCCCCCCCCCCCCCCCTCACCCTGCTGATGATTATAATGTCGCAGACACGGGACCAGCATGAACGAGCGACCCCAATGGATGACGCCATCGTGTCAGTCCATTGACATACTCATGACCTGGCTGACGTCAAAGGCAGCCGGACATTCACCAAGGGCGTGGATATGGAGAACATATCGAAACTGGCGTTACCTTGAACACAGGGTATAAAGAGGAGACAGAATTTTTCTTTTTCTTTGTGAAGGTCAGTGCTGGTTACGGTGTCATTTTCGTTGGATTACGAAGACCGGGCATAAAGAGGAAACATAATTTGATATTTCTATGAGGGTCAGTGCCAGTTGCGGTGATTTTTATTTTCATGAGGTTTCAAAGACAGGGCACGAAGAGGAGAGACAGAGTTTGATTTATGTTATGAAGATCAATGCTAGTTACGGGGACATTTTCCTGGGTTTCCATCTTGAGTGGATGTGAGGGCTGTACTCTAAACTTACTTTCAGCTAGGCTCAAGAGAGACACCTGCAGTGTTGGTAAGAAGCGTTGTCACTCTGAGAATTTCAAACTCCCAAGGACTCACCCAATAAGAGTAAGGCAAGGTCCCTGTCTTCTCATGTTAGTCCATAGCATGCTGAACACCTTCTGGAAGGAGACGACCGCGGTGACAATTCTTACATATACGCAATCTGATGGAGCTAATATCCACAATCTTTCGGTTCCCAGCCCACCTCGGTAACGACTAAAACACGATGTTTGGCTCCTGTCTGAATCTTTCTTTAATTCCTTTGTTCGACGCGCTTTATTTATTTTATCCCCTTTAGTTTCATTGTTACTGTCCTTTTCCCCTTCCTTCCCTTCTTTTTAACTTGCTTTATTTCCTTTTAATGACGCAAAATCCGCTGACAAAATCACGTTAGGATCCCTGACTTTTATCTAAACTACTCGGTATACTATATGTAATTTCGTGACCGGTGACAGCTATGTTCACAGCTTTGTCAGTTCAGCTACTGTAGCCGAATCGGTTTTTTTTTTTCTCTTTTTCCCAGACTGGCTTTAGGAAGGTCCTGCATTACATTAAAATTTCCCGCCAAGTTGTCCGCCCATCCGTCATAGAAATAAACGAGATTTACGGCAGAACACCACCCTCCCACCCCATCCTCTTCCCCTCTTTTTCTCCATAATCCCTTCTCCCACACTTCTCCCTACGTTTCGATGAGTTAAACAACCACCGCTATTTAACTGTGAATAATGTGTCTCACTTTCGTAAAGATACAGGAGCAAGAGAACTATTAAGTGGATGTATGAGTCTTCTTCTTTTCTATTGCCGCTTCGTGTTCTGTATACGTTTTTCCTAAAGATTGTTTATAGGAACGTTGCTGCTGCCTCCTTTAAAAAAAAAAAAAAAAAAAAAAAAAAAGCATTGTGCGTTTTTATCCTTTTTTTTTTCTTTTTCTTTTTTGTCTTTTTTTTTTTTTTTTTACACGAACTTTCCGATCTGGAGAGTAAAGAACCGACGCATCGTGTGTGCGCGCGCGCGCGCGCGCGCGCGCGCGCGCGCGCGTGTGTGTGTGTGTGTGTGTGTGTGTGTTTGCGCGCATGGCTGTCCGTCTTTCTGTTTCTTATATGTTTCAGTCCGGACGTCCTTTTCTTGCCTGCCTCACTGGGTTTCTTAAATCTGTCCTGTTTGCTTATCTGCTTCATCCTGACATTTTTGACAGCGATATGTTCCAAGATATCACCTTGCCGAGCTGCAATAATCAAGTCCAGAGTTTCTCTCACCATGATGAAATAAGTCAGACTGTGAAATATCAGTGACTGCAGGCAGAAAATAAAGCGAAACGCAAACCAGAAGTTTTTTGTTTGTTAGGTTTTTCTTCTTTTTGTTTTGTTTTTTTCTTTTTTTGATTACACCACCTAACGAATGGAACGGACCGTCGAAAATACAGAATCGAGCACCTTTGGACCCCGAATTCCTTCTATAGCAAGAGAGACAAAAGAGACCAACCAACACATATAAGAGTAGAGAGCACGTGACTTAGCTCTGCTTTGATACTTCATTTAGCAGGTACAATAGCTTTGGTTAGTTTCCATTCGTTAGCTTTGTTTTAGTCTGTCACTTTTGCTCACCTTGCGTGTCTTGATTAACTAGACTACGCTGCAAACACTGACTACCAGGCGCTTAAGCCAGACAAACCATGGAAGTCATAAAGGGTCCTTCAATCAAAGGCGCTTTCTACTCTGCCGGAAGATGACTTCTTGAGCTTTGTCATTCCATACCATGGATTCTAATGAACCTTGGTAAGACTAAAATGAAGAGAGAAAGAATATTGAAACAAAACAACACAAAAAAACCTGTCGATTTGCGGTAAGACTATGATCAAGGGACTGCCATGAGACGTGAATGAACGCAACCCTATGGGACTCAGAGGCTGAAGAAAAGAAGAGAAAATGAGGAGAAGGATTGGATTGTGATGGAAGGACCAAGGTGGTAGGTAAAGGTTGGGAGGCGGGCTGAGGAGAGGAGGCAGGGGCACAGTGATGTTGTAATTGACCCCCGTCAATCGTACGTTCGATTCCTGTCCCAGCAACTTTCTCTCTTCTTCTTATTTTCTCATTTGCTCGATTAATGCTACTTTTTCTTCCACCGTTTGTTGCCGTGTTTGCTCTACACAATCTGCTTTTAATAAAACTAAAAAAAAAAAATCAACAACAAAAAATATACAAGCAAAAAAAAAATGATCATCTAAACACAAAAATACGCAGAGATTCCCGAAGGAGGAGAGAGAAATTAATCTGAGAGACACTTGCCCCCTCATTAATTTTATCTTTGTTGACGTGTATTGACTGGTATATTTATTTTGTTCTTGGGTTTGGCTTTCGTTTCTTTGTTTTCAGTCGGTTGTCAATGCATTTTGCATTTCATTTTATTTTGTTCTTTTTTTTCATTTTCGGTACCTGAGTAAAGTTTCGTTTGTCTTGAAAAAGTATTACAAGAGACAGAGACAGAGAAAGAGAGAGAAGAAATAGAGAGGAAAGGAAGAGGGAGGGGGGGGAAGAGAGAGAGAGAGAGAGAGAGAGAGAGAGAGAGAGAGAGAGAGAGAGAGAGAGAGGATGGATGGAGGAGGAGAGTTCAAGGAGCATACAGAAGGTAAACAATGCAAAAAAAAATGAAATTGTTTATGAATGCTATCATCTGCTCTGTTGACAATGATCATCTCACACTGGTTAGGGTATGGAATTATGCTTTCACTGCAATATGTGTAAGGAAAAGAGAACCAGAAAGAAAGAACGACACAGAAAACGAAGCAAGGGAGATGGGAAGGTATGATGGAATGCAAGTCGGATAGAGAATGAGGATGGGAGGAAGTGAAGGGAGGAGTTGTGGGTGAAAGAGGGTAGGGGAGGCGAGGAAGAAGGAAGAAAACGAGTTTGGGGGGGGGGGGGGTGAATAGAATAAGAAAGCAATTAATCATACAGACTTTTCGAAAAATAAAATCTGTGTGCCACCGTACGTGCACAGGCCAAACACACAAAAGGCAGAAGGCGTTCAGTTTCATGCAACACTGAATGCCAGCATTGAAGTAATACTCCAGGCAGCAAGGAAATTGAATAAAAAACACACGGTGGGACTAGAGAGAAAAAGATGTATAGATACGCTAAATGATCCTTTTGCCTCCTCCCTTGGCTTAAGTAAGGCGGACAGATGGTTGGCAAACTGTGATAATAGCTATGGATCCTGATTTTTTAAAATTCTTTAGACAGTACTTTTTGCCCATTTTGTTTTGTTTCGCTGGTGTATGGATGTTTAGTGCGTGAATGTCTGTATTGCAGGGATCTTCATGAGAGCCCCTGCTGGCTATAGTAAAGCCATGTAGGTTAGATTTGTCGCGAACTGCGTAGTCAGTGTACCTTGAGAAAGATGCGTGTCAGAATGAAAAAAAAAAAATAAAAGAATAAAAAAGAAATTCCAAAATGAAAAGAAAGCAAGACACCATTGCTGACAGAGCATAGATAAAGCAAAAGATGTTAAAGTAAATGAATATAAAGTGAACAATCTAAACTGTAAACATTTTTGTTTTCTAAATCAAAAATATTGTAATACCAAAACAAACCATTGGCAGCCAGAACGCACTCACAGGCAGGCAACATCCGTCTGACAGTCGCAGAATGCTAGGAAATGATAGAAGGAACACAGAGTGACGCGGCGGAAAGAGGATCAACTCACACGTTGAAAGATGCCTTTTTCCTCTACACCTCGATACCAACAAGACAGATACTCAGTTGTTAAACTGCGGAACATGTCTGGTGCCAGAATGTCTGGGGACAGAGAGAGAGAGAGAGAGAGAGAGAGAGAGAGAGAGAGAGAGAGAGAGAGAGAGCAGACTGATAGTTGTGTACACAAACTGGCAACTAAAACCATGCATTTTCTTTGCAAGACGAGCTCGTCTCATCTCCGACACAAACCAGCCATTGTCGCAGGCAACAGCCGAGAGACAGAAGACTGGGAATACACCACAGAGCGCCCACCATTCCACTGTTTGAAGACGGTTGCATATACATGAATACAGAGGAGCTCCTCCTCGCCCACCCTTGCCGATAAGTCCAACAGATCGATGGTTCCCAATAATTGTGGCAGCTGGTCCTTTCCGGACTTAATGGGCCTGCATCTCACCCCGAGGTCTCTTTTCAGCCCGCCCTGTATACCAACGTGCCAGGTCATGCGGGTCTTCACTGAACTCCTCCTGTGTCTGACCCTCCATAAGATGAGCAGAATTATGCTGTCCTTTGCTGCCTGTCTGCCTGACTCTCCGGACTGGTTTAGGGGAATTCTGATCATGATTCCAGCTCTAGGGGTTTCTTCCCTGAGTAGTGGGAAAGGAGTTCGTTTGAAGATCTTGGAATCTGATGAACATTTTTTTTTTGTAAAGCATCCAGATTATGGAAATTAAACTGCCAAGAGTGCGTTTGACTGTGGAGAGACAGAAAAACACACAAACACACACACACACACACACACACACACACACACACACACACACACACACACACACACACACACACACACACACACACACAGAGACAGACAGAGAGAGAGAGAGAGAGAGAGAGAGAGAGAGAGAGAGAGAGAGGTTCTAGTCGGATGGGTGGTGTTGGTGATCGACAAAAATGCGTACATGTGTATTCACATTCGACTCCCTGTTTGCGTAGACAGCAGACTGCTCAGAAAGTGCCATACATCATGATTGGATGATCCAGTTTCACGTCTGGCTGTTTCCAGTGTATTTGTCATGTACTGAGAAAATCGCTAATATTACCTGCCAAATAAAGTATACTCACTCTTTCGTTCCTCTTTTCTCCCCGAAGTACGTACACAACGGGATACAATGTATTCAGATGTCGACGAACTAACATCTCAAGAGGTTGAAGAGATGTCATTAAGGTGGAAGTGCTGATGCACCTCAGAGAGGTGGGGGAGCTGTAACATTGCATTGAGACTGAAGAGCTGACAGACGTCACAGAGGATGAGGAACTGACAGATTTCACAAAGGTCACAGAGATGGAGTAACTGTCAGACCCCCCAGATATATCAGATCTTACAGAACTCACAGAGACAGAAGAGTTTACTCGATATCTCTGAGTTGACAGATGCCATGCAGGCTTAAGAGCTGACCAGCTTCACAGATGTCACATTGAGCATCGGGCGTTAAACTCTTTTACGATAGAATGCGCCAAGCTGCGTTTGCATGAGCATTAGAAAACAAAAATGATTGAGAGAAACATTCAGCAATGAATTGGATTGCCTTGTCCATTTTAGGCATCTCTCTCTCTCTCTCTCTCTCTCTCTCTCTCTCTCTCTCTCTCTCTCTCTCTCTCTCTCTGTCTTTGTCTGTCTGTCTGTCTCACTGTCTGTCTTTCTCTTCTTCTCTCTCTCTCTCTCTCTCTCTCTCTCTCTCTCTCTCTCTCTCTCTCTGACACACACGATTTTGAAATGTAAAGTGAAAGAAAAAGATATTGCTGTGGTTTCCTTATCAATGAAATCGAGTCGCATTTTGTCGTTGTGCCTCGTGCCAACGTGCTAAATGGGCTTAAAGCGTAAAAGCTTGAGCCTCGTTTGCTCATTCGTTCTCTCTCTCTCTCTCTCTCTCTCTCTCTCTCTCTCTCTCTCTCTCTCTCTCTCTCTCTCTCTCTCTGCACACACACACTCTGCGTGCATGTATGACTAGTCAAATAGATGTTTAGACATATACATAGGTTGATAGAAGGAAAAAGAGATATGTATTATACTTTGAAAACCGATGTGTACTCGCATATGGGAGTGAAAAGCTATGAGACTTGTGAAGCGCATAACAATGATGGCCGTAGGAAGAAAAAAAAACTTGCTGTGGTGACCCAGAGAAAGGTAAAAAGAAAAAACCCTGTCCAGTTTCTTCATAACCGGGTGATTGCTGTGAAATCTACAGATACCTCAACCTTCTCAATCCTTTTTTTGTTCTGGTCGGAATCCAAGAATGCAAGCCTCGTTTGACATTTCATTTTCTGATGAACAGCTTGGAAATAAAATGAGTTATCGTTGCTTTCAGTATAGGAACGTGCTTGTGGGATTAAACTTCAGTCAGTTGCAAGAAACATTATAATACGGAAGAGTAATTATGGACATTATGTTTGTTGAAATCGTCGTTTTTGAAAACAAAATATGATTCACTGGAACAGACAGGTCGAATTGGACATTATTCATTTTCAAGGGAACGGGTTTGATGATACATAACCCGTTTACAATCCAACTCAACTCATCCTCCTGAAACACAATGTTTTTAAAACGGTTCGTATGTCTTTTCTAAACTTTAGTTTCTAGCACGAGTTATCAGGTCAAAGTGAAACATCTGTGCGGGAGACACCAAGGACAGGTCAAATACTCCTTGACTCAGAAGACCTAACCCTAATAGGCAGCATATGGTCCTAAGCTGTTCAGTGCCGTTTGACTGGACTCGACTGTCTTTGGAGATAAAAAAGGATGCAAGTCAAAAAACCTGTGTCTTGAAGCTGCCAAATGACAAAGCGCCAGTTTGTATGCTTGTCCACCTTTTTGATGTTTTTGCAGTGATCCGTGAACTAAGAATGTCACGTGCATAGTGACATATGATACGTAACTGATATGTGAGCTGTGACTGGAAAAAAAAAAAAAATCAAAATTAGTCTCTTGATTTCCGGTGATAAATCGCAAATGTTTCTAACTTTAAACTGCTTTCAGTTCCGTTCAACGCGACTGTCCTGGCCCGCTGGCGTTTACCAGCTTAAAATGAGTGCGCTCGCTTGCGTTGTATGTGCATATGTGATTGAAATAAACACACACACACACACACACACACTCACTCTCTCTCTCTCTCTCTCTCTCTCTCTCTCTCTCTCTATGTCTCTATGTCTCTCTGTGTCTCTCTGTCTCTCTGTCTCTGTGTGTGTGTGTGTGTGGGGGGGGGGGGGGGGGGGGGGGGGTGTGCGGTCACTGTATATGTCATTCTCTCTCTCTCTCTCTCTCTCTCTCTCTCTCTCTCTCTCTCTCTCTGAAAGCCTCTAGCATTCCGCATTCCAATGCTAAATGTTCTACCACCACTCTCCCCACAAAAGCAAGCAGAGAAATGGCGGCACTGTGGTGGTATTATCCCCTGAAATGAATGGCGCCAATCAGACCCCTTATCGCCCGATCACTCTGCAGGCACCACTGAGTGAGACACTGAGTGTCAATGCTTAAATTTGTGTTAAAGGCTCCGGTGGCTGAAAAACATGGATAGGGGGGGGGGGGGGGGGGGGGGGGGGGGGGGGGGGGGGGGGGGGGGGGGGGGCTGAGGGGGAGAAGCTAGGTATGTGGAAAGAGGGGGAGATCTATATACTGTTACCACTGGAACGACAAAAACAGAGCTCATTAAGACAGACAGTAAAAATCGCCTCTTTTCATGTTCCGTGGATTGGAACTCTCAATCTGTAACTACAGTTTTGTTTCTGTAATGTCACATAAGCAATCCAACTTTTTTCTTTTGCTTTCAATGCTCTTCATAAAGCTATGCCGATGAGAACGCGAGATGCATGTTTATTTGCGCAGTGGGTGTTGTAGCACAAATGTTCCTGCTGTTGTTTTGTGATTGCAATTATAATTATGATTGTTGCTGCTGCTGTTGTTTTTGCTGTATGTGTCACCCATGCCCATCACTTAACACGAAGCCCCGGCGTAAACCTTCAAAGCAGCCAGAAAAATTTATCGCCAGCCGTAGCCATAAAATTCGCACATCAATCTCATGGCGATGCAATCTCATTCCTGAGGAGAGAGAGAGAGAGAGAGAGAGAGAGAGAGAGAGAGAGAGAGAGAGAGAGAGAGAGAGGATGATGTGGGAGAGTGGGCGGGAAGAAGCCAATCTGATCGGTGTCACAGATTACTCTGACGATAACGGCTCCACGCAACGGTTCCAGAAGCTCTGTGGGGGATTGCTATCAATTCCTCTCGGCTGAACGCTTATCTGACCCCCGAACTCCATATTTCACCTCCGTCATCGTGTGCCCACACTGCAATATAATACAGCAGTTATTTGCTCTCCCTCCCCGTCTCTGGTGTGTCTTATTATTCTGTTATATTGTCTACCCTTCATTTTCCAATTTGTGAAATTCTCGGTGCCCACGATTGCTTGTAAATTTCTTTTTCTTCCGGGTGACTTGGTGTGTTTGCTACAGTCAATACCTTTAGTGGACTTTCACTGACAGTATTTAGGGATGAGTAAATATTTATACGTGATTGATGGTGTGTATGCTTATTGTGGGTGGACGATTGCTAACATTAAGTAGTTTGGCGAATATCTCTGCGTGATTCAAGGTGTGTCTGTTAAATGACATAGGCAGACACTAGTTGACATTAACTTGCAATGGGGGCTCATTTCTACCTGATGCATGGCATGTCTGTTAGGTAGGAATAATATCAAGGAAAGCTAGAGAGCTAAAGACCTTTTTAGAAGAAATCGCCCTAGACAAATGTTTCTTCCTGCACTACTTACTGGAGGGTGGGATACATTCATCTGTTGCCCCAAAGATACCTCTCTGCTGTCAATAATATTTCTGGCGCTTTAGGACTTCGAACCCGCACCTCATAGGACGTTGGGCGTTTTAAGGCAGTGCCTTTTTCAGAGGTCTTTCTCACTTAGCTATTGGGTCATTTTCTGAGCCGGGAAACTTAAGATTCACGATGTTCACGTTTATTTGTCATCAATTTTTTTTCAGGTCTCTCTGCCCTTGCCTTCAGGGTTCTGGTCCATTTCTTACAGGCGTGGCGAGCTGTTTCATGGTTCATAGGCTGATGAGCCTGCTAACCCGGTTGCTTCACTGGCAGAGACAGAGGCAGCACCAGAATTCCAAAGGAAGCCATAGTTGTTTCCTCGGAATGATGGTTAC
>JADBJO010027822.1:0-2500 GCA_016801955.1 Conus betulinus
ATGATCTCATTTAACACCTATCACAAGCGTCTAAAGCACCCATTAAAAGACGTAAACTAAACAAACACACACACAATCCACAGCCAGAATTCTTGTTGTCCTTCCTTCTATGCAACAGATCTCGTCTTCCACACGCATTACGCCATTTCTCATCTCTTTTCTTTTGGACCACAATTAAATTATCAGGGAGAAGAACACGTTTTTGTGTGTGTGTGTGTTTGTGTGTGTGTTGTGTGTGTGGTTGGTGTGTGTTTTTAGCTTGACACGGGCAGAGCACTTGCATAAGCGCCATTTTCTTCTTGGCATTTTGGTCTAATACGAATCAGACGCTACCAGCACGTGGCCGGTATCGACAAGCAGACTGTTTTTAACATCCTCTGTTCCTAAACATACTTAGCATGGAAGCGTGCCACGTAAGAGTTGTGGCTAAATACCAAGGTTGACTTGTCTGATGTTTGCAGTCCAAATATACGCAACGTCACTCAGTATATCAAGGCTCACTCATCTTTGGCACAGAAGAAAACGTTTAACGGTCTACCCCAAAACATGTGCACAAGTCAGTACACCATAAGATCTCATTACCAAACATCAATTGTGGGGTAAAAGAACTACAGGCTACACACGCTTACTTAACCTGCACCTGACATTGAACTCTGGGTATACAATTGTGGGGTGTTTGAGTTCCCATCGCTGGAACTGTCTCTGGGGCTCACCACATGGAGCTGCGCATCAGTGTAAAAGGGCCGTAAACCCAGAATGCCACTATAATACAGAAACCATGTCTGGATGAAATAAAAAAAAAGTGCAGTCCTATGTGCCTTGAATCGTTGAGTTGTTTTGAGGCACTACTGCCATGGAGACCACGTAGTTTCTTGGAAAATCTTTGAAGTAAGTCGTATGCTTTCAGCGGAAATGCAGAACCAATCAGAAAAGGTAACACAAATCAACTGCGCTTGAAATATAATGGAACTGATAGGTAGAATCACTCGGATGGTTAATTACTGTCCCACATAGAACCACAGACATGGACATTTGACGACTAATCACAAGTTTGAAGACTAGTATATACTATTGATGCACAATGTCTATCGAATTCGTTTTAAACTTAAATGAATGGCGCATGCAATGTCTTAGATTCATTTAATGTATTTTAACATTTTAAATTTGGTAGACTGTGAGTGATTATAGATTCAGATAGAAAATAACATTTTACCAACCGTGCATGTGATCTTACAAGGGTAGGCTGGCTGGCATTTGCTCCTCATTATGATTTTTCTTTTAAAATTAGTGATTCGTTTTTTGTTTTTTTTTAACTTGTGGGATCTTTTCGGTTTCCTCTTGTGATAGCTGGCCAGGTATTGTTCGGTTTGCACTTCATATTTCTGTTCACGATGATGCTATTTACAATAAGAATCTCTTTAGACCTTGATGGAAATCACCCGTCTGACTTCTTTCTCCTTCTCCTTCTTCTTCTTAACTCGAAAGTGAACAACAAGCTTCCGGTTCTTTTAAAGCTAGCTCAGGACAGAAAGTATATGAATGAAAAGAATATGTTAGAGACTTCGGTCTTTTTTTCAAGTGATAAATACTTACGCGTTGCACCATAGTTTTCTAATTTCTTAAACAATTGGTGATGAGTTGGCTGACTTGTTTACCTTTTTTTATATGTTGCCAGATGGATACCTGACCAACGGGAAGATATGGTGCTACGAAGATCTCGCTCAACCATCTGCCTGCAAGTACGTAACCAGGAAAATGCTCTTGGTCATGGGCATCGTCGCATTCTGGCTATATAACAGTACATGTGAATCTCAGTAGAATTTATAATGTTGTTTTCCTGGCTTTCAAGAGGAAGACTCTATCTGTTCCAGATGGAAATCTAGTTGTAATTAGTTTCAAAGAAACGACATTACGTGTGGTGGGTTGTAGATGTCAGTTTGTTTTGTCATTCTATGACTTTTTCAGCTGGTCGCTTCCGAGAATCAAAAACTCTTGTTTGGAAGAGGATGAGGACAGAATTTAGTCCGATTCATGCACGTATTTCAGGCGACAAAATATCAATTGTTCTGCCAGGTGGATCTTGTATCGAAAAGAAAACAAACTGTTTCCAGTTCTCTCTTTTTCCTTCTTCTCTCAGGACAAAGCTCCAGAGAAGTTGTCCAGTGGTCTGTGGAACTGTTCTGTGGATCACTACGCCAGCTTCCATCACCACGTGGCTTGTAATCACCAGAGAGAGTGTGAAGATGGACGGGATGAAAAGAACACTGCTCCTGCAGTCCTGAATGTCAGGGCTTGGTGGCATTCTGTAACAGTTGTTACAAATTTGTTCATGATGTGATTCCAATATATAAATGAACCCGATGTTATAGAATTAGGGACAAGGCACTGTGGTTCACTTGGGGGCAGGTTAAATTTCCCGAAGTGTATGAATGATTGGTTTGTGTTCACTTAAAAATTTAACAAAGATGCACGTCCTAAGATTACGAAAACACTGGGTTGG
>JADBJO010027822.1:7500-20849 GCA_016801955.1 Conus betulinus
ATTGCATTTTGTAGAAATGCTGTTGCATGGTATTGCTCTTTTTATAATTTTCCATGATATGTTGTAATCTATTTTCTTATCTTTAAGCTTCCAAAGATATTTGCTTAATTCTGTTTGGTTTTATATTTTTCCTGTTTGAAGGACTGTTTACAGTTTGCATATCTGGTTTTAAAATGGTTAGCCGTGATCCCTATGTATGTTTCTTTATCACTGGCTGTTGTTACTGTAGCTTAGTACACAATATTATTGTAGAGACATCTGTTATTCAGAGGGCACAGGTCTTTTTTTTTGTGTGCAATTACAAGATGTCCTTTTGTCACCCTCTTTGGTTGTATTGCTTTTGGTTTTATTGGAAGAATCAATTATATTTTTAAGGTTGGGCATATAGGAGTATGATAGCTTGATGGTCTTTTTATTGAATATTTTAGATAGTACATGCTCTTTTGGGAATGATGTTGTAAGGATTCTGAAGAATTCTTTTTCCAGCGTTAGTTTTGTTCTTTCATCATATGGAAGGTTATACCATATAATCTTTCTTTTTCCTGTTTTTTCTTATTGCTGTTCATGTTGTTATCTGGGTTATATTGTAATTTGTAGTTGTAACCACTTTTTTCAGCGTCTCTTGGTATTCAGCTGCTGCACTGTTTAAATGCTTTCTCATTGCATGACAGTTTTAGACAGTCTTTTGTTTATACCATTAGGTATGGTTTTTTAGAATGGAGGGTGGATGGTTACTTTTGACGTCTACGTAGACAGGTGTGTCATTAGAGTTTTTTTTTATATGGTTTGTATGTGTATGATCCTTGAGGTCTAATGTTATGTCTAAATAATTTACTTTTTTTTTTTTTTGTTAGCTTCTACTGTGACTTTTAGGTTATGGCTTTGGAACATTTTACACAGTTCTTTCTTCTTGTTTTCAATGGTTTTTGGTTTATTGTTTAGCATGGCAAGGCCATCATCTCTGTATAAGCCACCTGTTTACCAATTATTTTCTGTATATGAGACAACATGAAGAGTCCAACTAATTCACAGGTTTCAGCTCCATCATAAAATCCCATCGTGACATCGAATGTGGAATTGTTTGCTGTTTTTTTTTTTTAATCCAAGTTTCCAAGTTTCATTGTTGCTATGGAAGAGGGTTTTCTTAGTGTGGAAAATAATTTCTATCTCAGAATCTGTTATATTTGTATATTTGTTGGCGAATCTTAGAGCTTTAGTAAGTAATTCCTCATCAATAGGAGAGAATCCACTATGGCAAAAGTAATGAACACTGTTTTTTTTTTTTTTTGTTCAATTCTTTAAACCATTGGATAACTTCATAACTATTTTTCCAGAGATTATATTCAGTGTTTTTTTTTATGCCCTCTATTGCTTTTTTCCAGGATTTTTTTTTTAACTGATCTCGCCTAGTTCAGATTTTGATGGGTTTATTAGTCTGCAAGTAGGGTTGTTATGGACGTTAGGTTTGTGGTCTTTGAGGGTTATGAAAGCTTCTTTTATTGCTGTTGTTTCTATCCTATCACCTAAATCCATGTGGTTCACAAGTTCCTTTTCTTTTTTTGCAGATGTTGTCATATATACAGACTTATCTTTTTTTTTTTTTTTTTAATTTTTCTGAATATCCTTGTTGAGGAGTTGAGAGTACTCATTAGGGTCCATTTTATAGAAATTGCTTGTCTTGTCAGCCTTTATGAATATTTTTTTTCATTTTTGGATTTGTGTTTATGTCATTATTCAATGTTGTTTGGAAGTTATTATATGATTTTCCAAATTCAATACTAGCTATTATTTTTTCATGCTTTCTTCAAAAGGTTTTATTTCCTCTTTCACAGGTGGCGATCTCCATGACTAAAACCATAAGTTTTTTTTTTTTTTTATCTTCCTTTTTAGCATCTGGATTCAAAAGAAAAAACGCTTTCATATTAATTTCCGTCATATCCGATAGACTATTCATAAACCACATCCCTAGAATTTTGAATTTTGAGGGGTTCCATTCCATTTTATAATGTGACAAATATGTGTTCTTGGAATTTTTGTCTGTACCTAGCCAAACATTAAACGTTTTCTCATAGTTCAATTTGAGTCCAGATATTTGCTCAAATTCATAAAGGTTTGCAAATAACTTTTCGTATGATTTCTTGTCGCCATCTAACGTAAAAGTGGTGTCATCTGCAAATTGATTTATCTTAAATTCTGTGTTTTCTATCTTTATGCCTTTGATATCGTGATCTTGCCTTATTTTGGTCGCTAGTACTTCAACACACAGAACAAACAGATATGGAGATATAGGGTCCCCTTGAGGCAACTCTTCCAATTGAAAAGCCTGACGACACTTTCCCGTTCACTATTACGTAAGATTTTATCTTATCGTAAAAAGATGATATCCATCGTTGTATTCCTCTTCCAAATCCGAATGCACCCAGAATTTTATTCATATATGACCAGTTAACTGAATCGAAAGCTTTCTCTCGAAATCGACAGAGATTAATAACCCTCGCAAGCTGTTCACTTCTAAATAATGAATTAAATCATATATTGTTCGTAAACTATCTCCTATATATCTATCTGGAACGAATCCCGTCTGGTCCTCATTTATGAGTTTTGGTAAAACAGTTTTTATTCTGTTTGCAATACAGGCTGAAGCAATTTTGTAGGTTACATTTAAAAGTGAGATAGGTCTCCAGTTCTTCAAGTATTCTCGCGTTTCTCTCCTTTTGGGAGACCAATTATTATTCCTTCTTTTTTGTATTACAGACATTCCTCCATTACTGTATCCCTCATTTAGAGAGAACGGACAACAAAACCTCCCAACTGTCTCCAGAAGAATTTAAAGAAATTTACTGTCATCCCGTCTGTTCCAGGACTCTTATCATTTTCCATATTTTTTAGGACTTTGGTAGCTTCTTCTAAGGTAATTAATCCCTCCAGTGTGTTCCGATTCTAACTGATTTAGTTTTGGCAGGTTTTCTACATATTTTCCAATCTCAATATTACTTACGTCCTTTTTCCGCGTATAAGTTTTTCATAATATTTCTTTGTCTCTGTTAACATGTCGTCCGTTTCTGTCAGAGTTCTTCCTTGGTCTGTGACAAGTTTAAGCATTCTTTTGCTTACGAAATTCTTTTCTCCAGTGCACAGAAATATTTACTGACCGTCGGTCATCTTATCTTATCTTTTCCTCTGCACAATATACCAGAGTCAGAGGTCTTTTTGTCTCCAAGTTACACCAGAACGTAGTCTCAAAATTTTGTCTCTGCTTCTTAAAGTAATGAAAATACACAATGCCCCCTGCTCCCCCCCCCCCCCCCCCCCCCCCCCCCCCCCCCCCCTCTGTTTATCGCATCATTTTACACTTGTATCCATTTTTTTTTTCCCATTTTTGTCTCAATCGTAATATCTACCTGATATGACTTGCTTACATTTAGCATTTACATTTACGCCGCCAGAATTGTCTTTCTTTTAAATCTTAAAAAGTACTTTTTCTTTCATTTCATTACCTCTCAAGAAATCTTGAACTACTGTGGAGATGGCACTACATTTAGAAGTTGTTTGTTATACCCCCATTGTTTCAATTCAGCATTTTTGCAGTAGCTCAGTCTTTTGGTATGGCAATGTAATAATCATGACCATGTGGAAATTGACTTCTTTGTCTGTCTTTTCTTTCCCCACAGTTATCATGGAATCTTCGTTCTTTTCAATTCTTTTTCTGTAACACGTTTGGATCCAAACAAATCTTAAATAAATGTCAGCGAACCGCCCAGAGAAACGTGGACAAACGAGTCACAAGACAAACCACAACGCGTTTTCGACCTCTTAGGTCTTCTTCAGGTGCAACAAAAATGAAACAAATAACGAAAATGCACTTAGCTTTGATCGCTTCTGTGTGTAGCGCAAGAAAAGCGTTTCTCTGGGCGGTTCGCTGACATTTATTTAACATTTGTTTAGATTTCCGCCTGCAGTCGTTTTCACACTTTGCAACTAGGTTTTTCCAACTAGATCAACGTTTGGATCCATTAAAACAAACAAACAAACACAACAAACAACAACAGACAAACAAAGAAACAAACAAACTACGAGGTATTGGAGAGACCATAATTTGCTTGTGTATTCATAGTTTAGAAGCTGCACAGTATAGTATTACAGAATGTATGGAATTTAGTCAAACAATTGCACATTTCATTTTGGAACACAGGAGCTGTGACAGCTGCACAGAAATCTGTTTTATAGCCGTCTGGAACACTTCGTATTTGTGTGTTTTCCATTCACTTGTCTGTTTGGGACTGTTTTACTTCCTCTTTGTCAGATAAACTGTGAGATCATTGTTGATAATGCATTCACTATTGGGTCGTCTCTCCACTTGTTACTGATACTGGTTCGTATTCTAATATACTGTAATGCCTGGCTGCCATGTCAGGTACTTTATCTGGCTCTAGGATTGTTGCAAAACAGGGCATAGAAACAGGCAGCCACAGCCATGCACAAATATCACAATACTTTTCAGTCTTGTATAAACCCACTTCTGGCTGTGAGTTTTTCTAATGGATGAATACCTGGGTATCTATACTTTTAATTCGGACTCAGCAAGTTTTATGTTCCCCTCGACAAGTAAGATGAGCTACTCTTGTATTTGAGATCCCTTCTATTTTGTATCGAAATTAAAATGATAATACATCACAGGTTACATCTTGCAAATTTATGAAAAGAAATAAAACACAAATGTAAAAACAGCACTGTGCTCTTTTCAAATGACTTATAAACAAACAAAAAAAACAAACAAAAAAAACAAACAAACAAGCAAACAAACAAAAAAACACCGGCTCCAAATTAATGCAAGAATTTTGATCAAAATTGAAATAGATCACTCCCCAAGAAACGAGATACATTTTCTGCGTTGTTTTTAATTTCAATTTACCTGAAGTGCTCTTGTCCATCCAGGCACTTGTTTTGTTTTAAAATGTTGTTATAAACAACTTTAACAAGTTTACGTTGTAAGCGTCAATTCGTGATACCTCTATTTCTCTTGAAATTCCCTTACATGTACAGACTGGCTACAAGCAGGCCTTTTCATTTGTTTGAGAGCTCCCTTCCGCCACACCACCTGTTACCCGCTGTTTCGGCGTGTACCCAGTCAGTGTGTATACTCTGCTTCTCCAGTTCGTAACTCATGAAGATTACTATGTAAAATCAAAATCATTGGTGAGTGTTCCTTAGCTTGAAACTCACTCTACTTTCCTTTTCATAAAATTTTTACATCGTACAAGCTCTCTTAATTTATCTTAAATCATGAGTATGGGTCATTCAAATCATATTGTATAGTGTTTTTTTTTAAACTCGAAAAATTATTTCAACTACCAGAAGGGCTAATCGAAGTATCTTGCTTGAATCAATGAGCTTGGGTTGGACGAGTTGAGGACATATTTTCTCAAGACCTAGTTTACGGATTATATATAGTCCATACAACATGCAGACGTCATTTGGAAGACACTTATGACGCACAGCAGCATACTTGAGGTAGTCTAACACAAAATTAAAGTCATCACTTATATATTGCAGTTTATTACTTCTGCCAACATCTATGTTGTCGTCCTGCCCCTGTCTCAAGCTTATGATCATTACAGAGAAATTTCATCGACGCGAACGCATACTGATTCGTTAGTTGTGTAATAACTTTTCTTCATAAAAAAACGCATTTGAAATTTAATTCTTTTATGATGCCTCTGTCAAGTTTGAATAAATGCTTTCTGCAGAAAACAGAATCAAGACCTACAGAAAGAAAGTTGCTCTGTCTAACCCTCTCTCTCTTTCCCTCTCTCTTTCCTATATGATTATTTACATGCCCATGAAACTAGAAATTAGTAAGCTTAATATGCGAAATACTAACAAGTGAACTGAAAGATAACATAAGATAACGAAGGTGTGCGTTTATAGTAAAAACAGTAAAGGACACCCTGAGCACGTGGCATCAATGTATTGAAGATGGAGAAACAGATAACTCGTAAAAGATAGAGCGCACATAAATGCGTGACCATGATGTTGACACACTTCAGGACATCTGAAGTCATACATTATTTCTCAACACGGACTACAGCCATCACAAAGATAATCCCCATGGTAACAGATTGTGGAACGACAGTGGCAAAAAATCCTCCACATGTTATTGTCATGCGCCTCCCCGAAAATAAACAAAAACCTTTTTTGGTACTTTAAACCAGCAGACTTGCTGTGCAAATACTTGATTTGTTTCAAGAACTTTCACTGAACTAACTGAAAACTTACATTCACAGGGTGCTCGCTACCTGGTGATGAGTGTTTTCATAGTAATTTGTACTCGAGAGGAAAAAGAGACTGCCACTTTGATGGAAGCAGCAGTCCCAGTTATGATACTCGAAATAATTTATTCACATTAAACGCCCCTTCATAAAGAGGTGCTGGTAAATACAATCATAGAAGCACCTTAAGAACTACACACAGACATAACCAACTTATATTTGATGAAATATTACCGAATATAACATAGAAGACTGCTGCGGTTTGAACACTTTAAATACTCACCTCGACAAATTTCTGACTGACTGTTCACAAGTACAAACGAATAGAAGTCCCAATCTGAAGTGATTTGTGACTTTGTACCACTTCAAAGGTATACACTGAGCTTTTCATTTTGTAAGACAGGACAATAAAATACAATTGCTCTTTACTTTATCTCTACACTGTACAAAGTTAGCACAATAAATCTGCATCACTATGGAGTAGGTGACGATAATGATGCACTGCAATTGCAGAAATAACCGAATCTGAATATAGTAGTTACATAGCCAGACTGCCTGTCCAGATTCAGCAACAAATATGTTTTAACATTAGGCACAGTGCAAACAGATCTGTAAACGTTAAATCGTTCGCCATTATTCACATGATAATTCCATTCTTGCCATCTTCATGCAATCCATCTATCTCAAAATATTCAAAGAAAATCATTAAGTGCAACAACCCCTTGATTCATCCAGACATAAACAAACCTATGTATATACAATATACAACGAGGCCCAGATTTGTTGTCACGCACGTCCAAATCAAACAATCCATGTTCGTCCTGAAACTAAATCTGAAACCATGCTCGTCCATTCTAGTTAATTTGAACCAAAACCTTATACATGTTGTGACAGAATGTCTGTAAAGATGGTTTGTTTCTCCATGCAACAGATTTTTTAAGTGTTCGTATGTCGACGCCTAAGAATCACTTGAGCCCAAATAAGTGTACTGTTTCGCAATGTACTGCTATATTATCCAGTCCCCATAATTATGCACAGCACTGACCACTGGTTGAATCTGTGAGTCAAATAAGTTTAGAAATATACCTAACTTTAGCTTTTTAACGCGATTTCGAATTTTAACCGTTTATTCTCGTTTTGATCGTGATCATAATTATTTCCAAATTCTAACCCATTTACACATTTGATCATGTGATCGATCATTCTAAGTATATTCCAAGTAAGTTATTGATCTAGATTACTTATCGAGTGCCTTGTCTATGTAGGGGGAATGTATTATACGTCGAAGGTATTACCTTGATCGAGCCCCATACAGCCCCTGAGATACTTCAGGAGCTTTGGATGGTCAGGAGAGACAAGAGTCGCGGTCAAAAGAACTCTATCCGTGGGACATGATGTCTTCTGTGGAGGAAATTTTGATTTGAATCGATTGGAAATTTGATGAGATGATTATCCTCTTGGAGAGAATATATGATATTTTCTAACTGAAGGATTGGCCTCTTGGAAAGTATGTATGTCTTTTTGCAGTTGAAAGACTCTCCTCTTGGTAAATAACGTATCATTTTGGTGATTGAAAGAGGATTTGAAAAATTTGAAGAGTTGGGGTCAGTGAACCCATAATGGATTGTTTGTGCGAAGCAAAATGGTCGTCTGTATGACCTGAAAAGAAGTTTGTATGATGGGCGAATGAACTGAGGTCAGAATAACCTAGATATATTTCCGCGGGAACAATTTTTACCAACTTGTAAAAAAAATGGGAATATATTACCATTATTGTGATGTCATGTTGAATACTATATTGCGAAAAGAAAATAAAAATCTTTAAATCTCTTTGCGCTAGAAAAGTGAGGAGCGAAAAGAAGGAAGAGTTTTGTTTGTTTTTGTTTACCCGGTGGCGATATTCAGAATAGTATTGTAGACCACTGTATAAAAAGAAAGGAGTCAGATGTGTTTGTTGTCTACAGGGCACATGATTGTTTCTGTGTGCTCATGTGAGTGAGTGCATGGGGACCGGCATGTGACAGTTACCTTGCCACATCCTCGATATAAGTGTAGTCAGACAGGTATTGCATAAAATGGATATGGTATGTATGTTCACTCATCAGTAACTTAGTAAAAGAAAGAAGAAAACATATTGGATCGATCGCACTATGATTCTCTACATTTCATCCTCGACCTTTAATAGTATACTTTTACACTCCCATCTAGCTCTCTTTCTTGTCTCGGTCTCGTCTTAGTAACGAAAACACACACACACACACACACACACACACACACACACACACACACACACACACGCACACACATACACATGCACGCACGCACTCTCGCGCACGCACGCACGCGCACGCACGCACGCACGCACTCACGCACGCACGCACACACACACACACACACACACACACACACACACACACACACACACACACACACACACACACACACACACGTCGACTGCCATCCTCGTCCAAAATTGTGTTTAATATTGAGATGTTTTCTACATGTGTCTAACCAATCCCGATACAGGTCCATGTTGTAGGTGTCCGTGTTAGGATTTGTCATTTAATATTTTATTTACAGATATGTTAGTCTGGAATATCTTGGGTCATTTTATCTTTGTACTACACCCTGAGTTTGTTCCGTCTTCAAACAGATTTTATCACCCAAGATTAATCGATTCAAAGCTTACATGTCTATAATATTTTGTATATAGATGTTTTCACCATATAATTCCATATGATGATTAGTGTATGGAATATTTTCCTGCCTGAACAAGCCGTGATTTGAGCAAAGTTCACTAATTTCTGTCTTGTGCTTGCCCCAGTCGTTGTTCAGTTACAGTCCACATACAGAGAAGGGGATTCATAGCGGAGCTGAGTGGTAGTACAAACACAACTAACGCATCATACATGTTGCTGAAAGCAGTGAACTTGTGCGAAACCATCATTGCTGCAAGTGCAAATGGCAGCCAGCAAACATTCGCCATGATAGATAGTTTTCCAAGCAAATGGACTGACGAATAATATAATCTTTTCGAGGGATCGATGGCTATTCTCTATATTTTGGTATCTTTCTATAAAGAGCAATTTGACCAGTCATAAGCATTAAGCACAGAATAAGTTGACGACCACATTAACTGTGAACCATCTGAAATCTGTGTGTGAGTCAAAGTGGTCAAATAGAGCCAAACGACACAAACCAGACTGGACCGTGTAAACCCCAGTGTGTCAGTCCAGGTACAAATGGCACCGATGAGAACGCAGCTTCCACACACCATGTTAGTGAGTGAGCTGTGGCTGATAATTTATTCCTAAGATTCCAAGTGAATTCAGTGAGATAAAAAATAATTGTGTGATCTAAAACGCTGATCAAAATGATGAGAACTGCCACTTGACTGGACAACATATATAAAAACCCAGCCACCTTGCACATCACACTTTGGGTCCACGCCTTTTCATTTTCAATGTACTCTCCACGAAACCACTCGTCTGTTACCACTGTAATGATGACATGACCTCCCATACAGATGTTTGCAACATGTAGATGGGCCATTGTTGTGAAGAAACCCCTTCCAAAAACGCCTTTGTTTATAAAAAGTATTATGCACGAAAGAAAACTCCCTAGAATGGCAGCTATACTCACAACATAAAAGAACACTCTATACAGCTGCGTTGGTAGCAGTCTTGTACAAGAATGAAGGATGACATTCGGTGTCAGGCACTTCAGATTATTTAACGTTGCTGGAAGTAGATTGTGACAACAAAGTCTGTAGTTTGAGGAAAAGACCCTCTGTAAATGGTTTGACACTGAGAATAAATGAAAAGGAAACCTCACGACTGGGTTTCCCTCCATGTCCAATTCCATCAAACGTGGCATGTTTCTGAAACCCATGAACCCAACAGTATTTATGGCAGAACAAGATAAATTCAGGAACTTCATGAATGGTAAATACACGATTAACAACTTGTCAATTGTTGTTATGCTCGTTTGAGAAAGGTCAACACGTTTCATTAGGTAATGTATGTTCTTAAAATATTTATTAGTCAACATGATCAGGGGGTTGTACTTTAGTTTCCAAACGCTTTAAATTTGGGAGACGAAGAAACACGTCAATGCCTAGTGTTTCCATATGGTTATTTGTGAGGTCAAGAAACTGTAAATTATCAAGCCTAATGTGTGAAACATTAACAAGTGAACAGAAAGATAATCTCAGATAAACAATGTAAGCGTTTTTAATAAAAACACTAAAGGGCATTCCAGAACCTGTGGCATCAATGTATCGAAGATGGCGATATGAATAGATCAAGAAAAGCTGAGTGCACACAAATGTGTGACCTCGACATTGACACCCTTGAGGACAGGTGAAATCACACATCAGTTCATCGTCTCGTTGTGGGCACTGACCCCAGCCGTCACAGAGATAATCTCTATGTACACAGATTGTAGAAGAAGCACGACAGCGGTAGAATCCAGCACATGTCACTTTGTCACAGTCGTGTTCATCCTCTCCATAAGTACAGTCAGACAATCCATTGCATCGTGTATAGAGAGGAAGGCAGTTCAACAGCTCAGATGTGCAACGGTAATGGCTGTCAGGACATGACTCATTGGCTTTCATCACCATCTGTGTAAAGTATCCAGTGCCATCAAGGTTGACGTAAAACTGATGCTTCGTATCTCCATCACTTACCTGTCCACAATAGGGACAAGGATTGATCTCATCTTCTGGGCAGTTCCTCTCATCTGAATCATCCACACAGTCTGAATAGTCGTTGCAAACGTTGGCTGTGCAGTACATAGTGACCATTGGAGCACAGAAACCCATGACGTGGAGGATGTTCACAGAATGACTCGTCACTGTTATCTGGACAGTTTTGATGGAAGTCACACACCAGTGTGTACTGTACTGTTGTTTGTGTCATCATCACATATAAACATGGCATAACTGGAGAATGGGAATCTCTCAGGTAAAACTGACTTCGACTTCAGCTGATCAGTTATATTGATAAACGTGCAAAACCGTGAATATTTCCATTTTCCACATCACTCTTCGGATCACATGATAAGAACGCATGGGTACTATGATTGTTTGGACAGATCCCAAAAAATTGCATTGTACATCTGGATATGGCTTGGAATGATTGCAGATAAGTCACTTGGATCCGTGGAGGTAATACGCTAGATGTTTGTTTTTTTAATTCACACAACAAGTTGAAGCTATTTAATGCTTTCGAGCCTTCTTTTTGGGGTATTATAACACGAACCGAAGTAAGAATGGCCATGTTTTTACTTCTTTCTGGAAAGTATTTTCCTACTTGATATTCACTGGTAGACCGAATCATGTTCCTAAAATGGTTCATATAGTAAATTATTGTGTTATCAGACCACTTACGAAACCGGCTGTACATAAAAGGATCTTGGTGCCATCCTGAGAAGTATCCAACAAATACGCAGAAGTGATTGAAATGATCAAAAATATGGAGCAATTCTTTTTGTTCTTGTCTTGTTTTTATCGTTGCCAATCTTCCCGTGATGGATTGGCAATAATAGTCTGCCATGGCAAAAACTGTGTTTTGCTTTAGCATGACGAATTTGAAACACTTGTTCCGTGAAGCTACCAGTCCCTGGCAGCCAGGACCACTGAAAGCACAGTGCTCTGTCTCATCACGTCCGTCTTCACACTCTGGCTTCTGGTTGCAGACCAGATGAGCTTTGAATGTGGAATAATGGGTTACAGAGCAATTGAACCGACCGCTGGGAAGTTTGTCTGGTCGCTCATCCATAGACAATGTTGCAAAGTATATTTTGGAGACCAGTGTGCCGAGACACAGAGTTGGTAAAAGTTATGCAAATGCTTGAAGTGACAAAGACAGACGCTGGTGCAAAAATGTTACTGCATATAACTGCAACACTCTGCTGTGATGTGTTTGGTGTTCTGTAAAAGACGTTTAATTGTAGATCTTCGAAACATATGTTGGGCGTGCTTGTGTGCTGTACACTGATCATAATAGCACTTTCAAAACGTCCTTTTAATTCCTTTCTCACCGCGAAAAGTTCAGGGAGGACTGGCGTGATAATGTAACCCGATTGCTTAGTAATTCTCTTCACAAGTAAATCAAGACTTAATGCTTGCTTTATTCTGATGTCGGCAACAGGCTTGTTTACAGTTAACAACTGCACACAGTTTTGTACTGAATATATAAACAGATCTTTAACTGTGTGACTGTTACAGTTTATTTCTTTGTATTCAGCTGGATCTCTACACTGCATAATTCTCATGTACCATGGCATGTCATTCGTTGGCAACCACCGAGAATCACACCAGTATGAGAACCTTTGAGTGTGTACAAGTGCATATCGGTCTTGTGTAAGTTCTATGTGCATTTGACAAAAAGGTATGAAACCACTACACGTTCCATACATCACTTTCTGGTGCCTTCCACGCCAGACTGAAGTCCCTGTTAATTTCTGTTGGAAATCACAATCTGATCTGTTAGTTTGAAGAATCGTAACGTTTGTGTTGGTCTGATTCAGCAGGTATTCTATACCTGGGCAAAGACCAGTCAATGTTGTGGAGCTTAACAAGTTGATACTGTTCCTCTGACCCTGCACCTCTGCATACACACACACACACACACACACACACACACACACACACACACACACACACACACACACACACACACACATATATATATATATATATATATATATATATATATTTTGTTAAAACTTTGATTAAAATGTAAAAGCTAAAACCGAAAATCAAAGTTTTAACAGATGCCGCTCCCCAACCCGGTTGAGCACTTTTTTTAAAGTTATATTGTTGGTTAGCAACACAATTATTTATTTTATATATATATATATATATATATATAAAGTGTCAAAATAGATAAAAATCCAAACACACAAGATTAAAATATCCCAAATTTTCGACTTTATTTGCCTTCGTCAGGGGGTACAGACTGTGACAGTAAAACGCTCGCATTCTCCACCCTAAGATCCTGAACACGAATCACGAACGTATGCAGTAGGGAAAAGGCACCTAAATCAAACGCACAAGCGCCTGCGTAGAAACAC
>JADBJO010027823.1:0-2500 GCA_016801955.1 Conus betulinus
ATTTCCATAATCATTTCTGGCCGGGTGTGCAGTTGTAAGGCTTGTAATGCCTGCAAAAACTGATTTAGAATCTACACAAAAGAATCTGAAATATAGTTTGAGGGAAGTTGATCAATAATTTAAGGCCATAAGTATTGCTGTTAGTTTCTGCTGTAAATATGGACTTGTGTAATCCAATATAGAACGATTTCTCAATTTTCAATCAGGGATTAAAAGGCACACCCTGTTTTTACTGCTTATACAAGAACCGTCTGTGTATACCTTTAAATGACTCGCGTAGTTCTCTTCAATATGGCATTTAGTATAACTGGCTAGCATATTTATGTTTCGTCTTTCTTTATATCTGTGTGGTCAAGGTCAAAATAAGCTTTTTGAAGTTCCCATGTTGGTATTGGGGGAAAAGGATGGTCTGACAGATACTGAATCTTTATCTGTAGAAATGCCAGAGTCGGTTATAGTTTTGGTTGTGAATGTTGCTAGTGTAACTTGAGAGATCCTTGATGAGCTTGGTCCCTGGTGATGACTTTAGCAATAGGTGAGTTGATTTTTTCTTTTTCTTTTTTTCTTTCCATTGATAGTGCTATTATAATCCTCACCACAGCCGCCATCCTGATCATCTCACAGTGTCTAGTGGCACTGACGTCAGACGATTTGTGTTATCTGAGAGCAAGGTCATGTCCTGGATTGTAAAACACATATTTTATAGCGATCCAAGCTGCCCCGACCTAAGATATGAGACAACGTAAGGAAACCATGTTAAGGGGGGAAAAAAGAAAAGAACAAACAAAACAAAAACAAACAAACGAGAAAAACAACAACAACAACAACAACAACAACAACAACAAAACCCGAGGAACATAACTCGGATAAAGGTCAAGAAAAGAAAAGAAAACCCCCGAAGTTGTGCTGGGGAGGACCCGAGAAGCACTGTCTTCACCCGCCTTTAGAGCAGTCCTGTACCACCCTTGGAGGCCTGCGCTGTGTTGACGATGGGTACAGCACGCGCAGGACACTCCATTAAGATAAAACACAACAACAACAACAAAACCCGAGGACAGAAAACGCGGATAGAAGGTCACAATCTAACGCTTTGCTTTCTGTACTTCACAACACATCGAGTAAGCCCTAAAACATTTCTCCTCGTGAACACACGAGGAATCGCAACTACACGACCAACGTGAAGATCACAGTTTAGCTGATGACTGGACCAGTGCCCCACGACGAGGGTGCTGAGGAGGAGTCGAAGACAAATGTGCCACAATAGCTCAACGTTGTGTAGTGTTGAAAAGCAACCGGTAGGAACTATGTCGAATTAATGATGAATTTTGCCGACAAAACAAGACTTACAGACTCTTTGGCGAGTTTTGACAAACCGCTGCATTTTAGGCTTTTTTTTTTTTAAAATCCAGCCTCCATTTTCTTTGGCTTTTCTTTTTTTTTTACCTTAGGTCCTCCTCCATTCTCCGATCCCCCCCCCCCCCCCCCCCCCCCTCCTCGTTTTTTTTCTGTTTTTTTCTTTCTTACTTCTTCTTTAATTCCCCTCATCCAGACTCGCAATGCTTCGGGTTGTGAACACATACAGGACAAAACGGTTGTCTGTCCGTGGATTCAACAGCATGAGAAAACCAAGCACAACACAGAGCCAGGCATCATTTCGACTCTCTGTCAGGTCTTAGGACGCTGGAGAGATAATACCATCAACAACCACGGCAAAGATGATGATTTTGTTTTTTCTTCAGAAGTAGGAAGAAGTCTAACCAATGAGCCCACCAGTTACGATGTTGAAGGTCGCTCCTCCCCGCCCCCCTCCCCCACCTCGCCCCTATCATATCCCCCACCCCCCTTTATTCTCCCATAACGATACCCCTCCCCCCCCCCCCCCCCCCATCCCGAATTCTCTGAACTGGCTCGCAGGAAATAAAAAGCTAGCCTGCTTTTACCCCGGGGGTCATTCTAGGACTAGCTAGAACTTCCCCCCCCCCCCCCCCCCCTAGCTGGAACTGACCCCTCGGGGTAAGTCTGGGCTAGCCTGGATTTACCCCCCCCCCCCCCCCCCAAGGGTCACTAGGACTATTTGGCATTTTTTCCTCCACCCCACCCCACCCTTCAAACAAGAGAGGGTGATTCAGGGTTTTCCTCTGCCTTTTCCCAACACGCACTCCCCCGCCTTTAAAAGAAAATTTGGGCTAGCCTGCATATTTACCCCCCTCCTCTCCCACTTCCTATATACAGTCAGTTGGTTTAGACGAAGTGTAGTTCTAGACTTTTCTCTCAAGAGATGGACCTCCTACTTCCCCCCCCCCTCCCCCCCCCCCTACTACACCACACACACACACACACACACACACACACACCACACACCACACACACACACCACACACACACCCTGGTTCACTAACAGATACGTATTAACATTTCTCGCGCTAGCTTGCATGCGTGGGTCATATATTCGTGGTGTGTGTGAGTACGCCCGTATATGCATGGGAAAGAAAGACGGCTA
>JADBJO010027823.1:7500-10000 GCA_016801955.1 Conus betulinus
ACACGCCTAAAAAAATTGGTGCAATTAAATGTCTGAATTCTTTTTCAAATGTGGTGTTGTCATTATACAGCAACGTGTCCATCTTCTTCAATACTTGTCTGTTTGTCCAGCTTATAAAAGAACCTAGTTGAATTTCTTTTGCAAAACAAATTGCACGGCTAGATCTTCCTGCTTCGGAAACATTTGGAACGGTCACAGGAGGGTGTGAGTTGTTTGAATGCGTGTCTGAAGTACTTTTTTGTCTGTGGTTTGTGTTTTTTTGCGCATGTTTTGCATTTTGCAGGGGGGGGGGGGGGGGGGGGGGGGGGGGGGGGGGGGGGGGGGGGGGGGGGGGGGGGGGGGGGGGGGGCGCGCGCATCAGCTTCAAACATCACTGAAGTCAGACATCAGTTCAGTAGGAGGTGATGTTCTGGGAGAAGGTTTGAAGAAACTGCTGATTCTGGTGATATGTTGATTGTCTCTTCTGGCAGTCACCATGGTGCCCTTCTTCTGAACGACTGCGAATGGAACAGGATTGCAGGGAGTGGAGGATTTGGACATGGAATGTTCTTTCAGCAGGACTGTGTCACCAGTCTGAATGTTGCTTGGCTTGACATAGGGTTTCTTATCAGCATATTGTTTCATCTTCTTTCTTGGACTTGGCGTCTTTGAGTCTTATCTTCTCATCACCAGGCTGCCGGACTGGGACTTCTGGTAGTCTTGTCTTGAGGTTGCCACCGAACAGTGCAGTAGCAGGTGGAGTTCCAGTGGAAGAATGAGGAGTGGATCCGTGGTCCAGGAGAAATTTGCACATCTCTTGTTTCCAGTTCGTGTGTTGTGCAACGGCACCTTTGACAGATTTCTTGATGGTTCTCATGAATGTTTCAGTTTCAGCATTCGCACGAGGCCATAATGGTGAGATGGTGGTAATTTTCACATGGTAAACAACAAGGATTGGTAAAGAACTGGGCGGGGGGTGGGGGTGGGGTGTAATTTCAAAATGGGATCTTGGTTATCCCAGTGATCAACATCGATCAGTGCGGGCAGATGGGTTGCCCAAGAACAAGAGTCAGTCCGTCAACTTTGTTGTGTGCTCTCACCAACAGTACAACAACAACAACAACAACAACAACAACAACAGCAGCAGCATCAACAACAACACACAACAACGACAGCAACAGCAGCAACACCACAACCACCACCACCACCACCACCACTACTACTACTACTACTACTACTACTACTACTACTACTACTACTACTACTACTACTACTACTACTACCACTAATGATTATTTGTAGCGCTTAATCTTACATAAGCCCTAAGCGCTTACAAACACAGAATGAAAAAAAAAAAACCGATAAGAAGATAAATGTGAATACCATGTACCTACAAACAAGAGTGCATTTTCACACACACACACACACACACACACACACACACACACACCACACACACACACACACACACACACGCACACGTCGCAGAATTAATTTGATGGTGAAGGAAAGAGAAAGAAAGAACTGTTAGACAGGTGAAGAGAATTGTTTTAAGAGATGCCTTGAAGGAAGACAGAGAGTTTGAAACGATGCAAAGATATTGGGAGTTTATTCCAAGAAACCGCACCCTGAAAAACAAAACAAAACAAAAACAATGTGCTGTGGTTTGAGCTTGCAGCAAAACAGCTCCACCATGCAGTCGGCAGCGTGTCAGTTTGAAGAACACAGCTGCTTGCTGGCTCTTGTGAATTAATCCAAATTATGGAAACATATATACATAAGCAGAATTTAGGTAAAAAAAAGGAAAACAAAATGGCTACTTTACCGTCGTGCCTAAGGCACATTGTTAGATTAATTCATAAATCAAGGCTGAATACTTGGAACACTAAATATTCTCATGGTATTACTTGTGTCCGCAGAGAAAACATTTCTGTACATCATCTTTTGTTTGAATGCTCAGTGTTGACCTCACTTTATCAGGAAAAAAAAGGCAAAAAAGATGACTAATTTTAATCATGTCAGTGCTGTCGTATATGGTTCTGACATTGCCGTGCCTATTTCGCAGTCACAGGTTGCAATTTTATATATATATATATATATATATATATATATATTATATATATATATATATATATATATATATATATATAAAGATCAACAATTTTGTATACCACTAGGATATTTCACTTACGTCAATTTGCATGTAACAGATGTGGGGTTTTGAAAGCACTAATATGAATGATAAGTTGTTAAGTGTGGAGGTGTTTTCTTTCTTTTTTTTTTTTTTTTTTTTTTTTTTTTTCTAATAAACGTCCCAATATCATCTGGCGATGAAAAGACATGAAATAAACCACTGAGCGGAACTGAACCGGCTGGTATGCCTGCTGGTGGTCTGAGAGAGCGCAGCACCAGGAGCCTGGTGTCCACACCTGATGCTGCTTTCCTGTCTGTTGCAGTCTACTCCTTTCCTGACTTGGATGAAGGAATCAACGTTCAAGTCAATTGTCCAAGTACGATGGGT
>JADBJO010027823.1:15000-20849 GCA_016801955.1 Conus betulinus
GCCTGCCGGTCTGTTTTGCCATCACCACCACATCTTGTCTTCTGTAGATGATACTAATGCCAAATGGAGAATGGAACAGCTCCGGGACAGCCTGCATGTACTAAATTCTTAAACCAAGACGTACGGTAAGAGAATATGAAGTGAAGATAGAATGGAGTCTTTCCTCCTTTAAAACCGAGCTCTACTCTACTCGCGCAAAACGGGATCGAAAGAAAATAAACGTCAAGTTAAAAAAATAAACAAACAGGGTAACTCTTACTTGCTCCCATAAGAAAACTAACACAGAGTAACTTTATTCAAAACTGGCACAGCCGTTTAAACTTGAATAAAGTCAGACAAATACAAAGACGAACAATCTAATAGTGGGGGGAAAACAAGCGCAGGCCGACAACCCCTCTGTCATCACAGTAATGATGTGGCAAAGAGTTGGACTTGGGGTGGGGGTGGGGTGGGTGGGGTGGGGATTGGGGGGGAGGGGGTTGGGGGAGTTGAAGAAGATGGGAACATGAAATTAAGAAAATATATTACGAATTTGAAAAACTCTTCACTAGCTGCCTGAGGGAACCATCAAAATCTCTCTCGAAGGCAGATCTATTTGCATTGCCTGCTCCGAGGCCTTTCGTCCGCTGGATCGGACTCATCAGGGAGACACGGCTGTTTGTGTCTGTGCTCCTGGCGTCAAATAGAGACACACCACAGTCCATAATTCTGTGGTGTTCTCACCACCAAGCGTTCAAAAAAGAATCCAACAGCACCCTAAGTAAAAAGAAAACGACACGAAGGAAACCGATGTAGCACCTGACATAAATCATTATGTAGTAACACCTGCCATATATCATTATGTAGTAACACCTGCCATATATCATTATGTAGTAACACCTGACATATATCATTGTGTCTGGCACCGAGCAGGTGCACTTCTCTTTGCGCACTTTCCTCTGCTTTCTGGTATCGAGTGCTCCACCCATTCCTCTCCCACCCTCCTCACCCCCAACTTAACTCCTTACCCTCATCCACCCAACATCATCCCCTTTACCATTCATCCGTCTAGTGTGAGTGAAGCGTTTAGTGTATATGCGTCTTGTTTTTCTTATCGTAAGCTCGAAATTCTACACGTGTGTGAGATAGATCATTCAAATACAGGCATGCACCTGCATAATATTATTGACGGCATGTTTGTCTAGTTTACAAGTTTGCATGCATCTGCTGTTTTACACACACACACACACACACACACACACACACACACACACACACACACACACACACACACACACACACGATTATGTTGGGTTGCGAGAAAAAAAGAAATGTTTGTCTCAGTGTATACTGATTGTAAGAAAACTAAAATCACGTGAAGAACTTCACTTTTCTCCTTTTGACTCGCTATTTCAGATTTTTGTCATACAAATCTCTGAATAGTAGGAAATGGACCATTCAAGTCATGTACTACACGTAAGCTAACGCAGTCTGGAGAACACACAAGAGGTTATGGTTGAAATACACAGAACTAGGTCTTATATATCTCATCCAGCACACCAGGTAGATGTATCCTTCAGCTGGTAATGTAATTGATTCATTCAATAAAAAAAAGGTAAGTTTGAGAAAGGAAAAAAAAAAAAAAGCAACAAACTTTTGATGATCTGGAATATCGGGACTGGCAGTTCTGTTTTTTGGCTGTACACTTTATTCCAACTTTTTCTTCTTCTTCTTCTTCTTCTCCTTCTTCTTCTTTCTTCTTCTTCTTCTTCTTCTTTTTTCTTTTAAAGCACACACACTTTCATACAACATGTGTCATGCAGTGTCATTGACGCTAGAATGTAGCAGATGACTTACAATTAATTACTGTGGTGGATAAATTGGAGCTGTATACAAAAATGAATGGATGATGAATGGATGAATAAATAAAAACACAAATAAATATATGATACACGAATGAATGAATAAACAAATCGATAAATAAATAAATAGATAGATAAATGAATAAGTAGATAAATACAACTGAGGGCTGGGCGCCATTGCTTTTTGGAAATCTCAGTGGTTTAAAACCTGGGACTTTAGGTATATAAATTTGTTTTTTCGACTTTCGAGACAGCTCTTTTCGGAACAAGAAGGGTTGTTTAGAAGAAAGTGATTTGGGAATCTTTTACAGACACTTCAAACGTATCTTATCAGAAAACATGACATCTTGTAAAATATTTACATGCATCCCTTTGATGTAAAAAAATCGCAAACATTCAACAAGGCAGAAAAAAAAATGGCAGTAACAGAGGAAAAGAAAAGAGTCTCTAAAATTGCGATATGAACTTTGTGTGTGACGAATTCTGGCTTACCGTGAACTATCTGTAACATGATACATTATCAATGAAACTCCCATCTCAATTTCACAAAAAAAAAAAAAACCCTTATCCATTTTCAGTTTTCTGTATTATTTCATTGCCCAAATCAAAACAAGAAGCAAGGTCCCATTTTTTTAGCCGATCCAGTCAAGCCGAGGTGTGCATAATTAATGACTTCTACACCTTGGTTTTGTTTGTGTGGTCTTTTCTTTAGTGCGTACACTACTGAAGATATTGTTTATTCCATATCCCCAACGAAGGGGTCAAATGGCAAAAGGGAGACTAATCTGCACTTCCTTCTCATTCTAATGGCGAAGATGGACCGTACACGGTGGATGTGCAAGTGTACGGGGGGTGCAACGACAGTGGCCAGCCGTTCGCCGTCTTCCACTGCGACGTTGGGGAGATCAAGCCACTGAGTCCCAGACATGGTTCAGTGGATAGGAGCGTGCGAGGACCAGCAGGGAGGATTCACGTGTCAAGTGGACCCACGTGTGGTGAATGTCGGCGGTTGGGTGTCGAGTGGTCAACCGTTACAACAACAACCATGGTGTTGTGTCTAGGATGATAGAGACAAATATCACAGGTAAGTGTGTGTGTGTGTGTGTGTGTGTGTGTGTGTGTGTGTGTGTGTAGGTCCCTATATTATCTATTGAAAAATAAGTGTCATTAACTATGGCGGTTACACCTCAAAATAAAACATGATTATCCAAGATTTGATTCAAATCTCTCTCTCTCTCTCTCTCTCTCTCTCTCTCTCTCTCTCTCTCTCTCTCTTGTCATGTTGAGTGAAAGAAAGGACATATATATGTGGTTTCCATGTCAATGAAATCGGAATCGAGTCGCGTTTTTCTGGTTGTACATCGCGAAAATTTGCCTAATGGGCTTTTACAGCTTTAATAACATCGTTCGTTTCGTTCGTTCTCTCTCTCTCTCTCTCTCTCTCTCTCTTAACTCTCCCTCTCTCTCTCTCTCCTCTCTCTCTCTCCTCTTCTCTTCTCCTTCGCCCCATGGAATATCATCAAAGGAACTCAGGGAAGAACGCGTGGACAAGTTTATGCATCAAGCATACATATTATACACATTTTCTCTTTTATCCAGTTCGTTTTTAATCATTACAGACCAGCCTACCACACTACGCCATTTTGGATTGTAAAGATTTTTTTTTTTTTTGTAGAGAAAGAAAGGTGACAAGGGAACAGGTGGGGGGTAGGGGGGGGGGGGGGGGAGCAGGGGGTGGTGGTGGTGGTGGTGGAAGGGATTGAGGTAGCCGAGGAGAGAGAAAAGGAGAAAAGTCCCATCGTTCTTGTCATTTTTGCACAGAATATGACGTATATCATCTAGCGATGAACAGACGTTAAATAAAACCAGTGAACTGTTTTCGCACTTGTCAGCATAAGTAATCGTGAAATGCATGCCACGGGTCGTCTTGAAGAAAAAGTGCAGGAAAGAGAATAAGATCGGCCTCCTCAGTGTCACGTGGTGAACACCACACCTGCAGCTATCAGCTGCAGCCCATCATGTTAGTGAGAACGCCTTTTGGCGAAGTCAGGAGAACACGATTGGACAGGGATAAATGTCACGTGCTACGGAAGAGGATCATGCACTTCCGCAGGAAGTGAGTGCACATGGCCTCTTTTGCGTGCTTCTCCTTGAAACGTACCACGTGTGCCATGATAGTCACAGAACGATGAAGGGATACCTGAAAAAAAAATACTACCACTACTGTCACTGCTACTTCTTCTTCTACTACTACACCACTACCACCACCACCATCACCACCACCACCACTACTACTACAACTACTACACCACCACCACCACCACCACTATTACTACTACTACTACTACTACTATCACCACCACCACCACTACTTCTACTAGTACTACCACAGTAGTCACGCACCAATTTAAGGACGCTTGAAAAAACTTCCACTACTACTATACTACTACTACTACAACTACAACAACAACACAACAACAACAACAACAACAACTACTACTACTACTACTACTACTACTACTACCACAGTTTCTACAACATCCGCCACCACCTCGAAGACCGCGGCGTGAATGATGATTGCCATGGTCGTTTCCGGTGAAGTGGCTGCGTTACCACAGTGCGTCTGAGTGATCGCCCTTCCTTGATACAGGTTCATGCCCCCCGCCCCCCCCCCCCCCCCCCCCCCCCCCCCACACACACACACACACACACACACACACACACACACACACACACACACACACACACACACACACACACACACACACACACACACACACACACACACCACACACACACACACACACACACACACACACACACACACACACACACACACACACACACACACACACACACACACACACACACACACACACACACACACACACACACCACAACCACCCTCTCCCCCCTGAGCTTCCTTGTATAATCTCATCACATGTAAGACGAACACTAGCAAATACACTTCTGTTGGAGAAACAAAAAAAAACAAAAAACAAAACAAAAACAAAACAAAAAACAAACAAGCAAACAAAACAAACAATAAAAACAAATATACAAAAAAAGAAAAACCGAGCCTCTTCGTATAATTTTATCACACGTAAGACGAACTGTAGTAAATACATTTCTGTTTCTGTCGAGAGAAAAAAAAAAATACGAAAGAAAGAAAAAAAAAAAAAAAAGAAAAAAAAAAAGAAAGAAAAAAGGGCTGGGTGTTGGGAGACAGTGCTGCAGCTGCTGACACCTAATGAGGTCACGTGAACCATCCTGGTCATCGGCGATGTCCGAGAGAGAAGTCCATCCGTCAACACAATGTGGGCGGTCTTGTCGGGTAGGCACTCATGGTGTCTGAAGCACCAACAAAATATAACATCCACCACCCTTCCTCCGCCTGTCCCCCCCCCCCCCTCCCCCCCCTCTCCGCCCCTCTTCAACCCCAATCCCACGCCAAGGAAGTACCAAGTTTGCGCGTCTACTCATATCTGACAAGAGCACGAAACAACAGAAAGCAGAACTAAAGGATGAGACTGAGAGAGCCTAGTAGTCGTGTAGAAGGAATGTACAGAACAACGGAACAACAGATACAAATATACTTTTGGTATGACTTATATGAAAGGACTTCTTTACTGAGGCGTGGGAAGCATGACACGTATCTGTTAGGTGCTGGCTGAATTGCTACTTGTTACAGATTGCTTGAGTGTCTGTAACATGTGGAACAGAGCAAAAATGGAATCAAAGAAAGCAGCTACAGAACACACATTTCAACAATGACAGAACACACATTTCAACAATGACCGAACACACATTTCAACAATGACAGAACACACATTTCAACAACCACAGAACACACAATTCAACAACGACAGAACACATATTTCCACAACTACACAACACGCATTTCAACAACTACAGAAGACACATTTCAACCAGTACACCATTTCACACGGACAGGACACACATCACAACGACAGAAAGCCATTTCAACAAGACAGAAAACACACATTA
>JADBJO010027824.1:0-7500 GCA_016801955.1 Conus betulinus
AGTTAGTAGCGAGTAACGTGATTGTGTAGTAGAAAGTATCAGCAGTAATATTTAAATTAGTCTTTGTCCTCCGCTTCCGGTTTTTATTGTATGTGAATTTAAAAGTTAAATCATTCCGATCTCAACAAATCAGTAGACGAGACGAGGAGGAGGCGGGAGAGAGAGAGGAGAAGAGAGAGAGGAGGGGAGAGAGAGAGAGAGAGGAGAGAGGGGGAGAGACGAGAGGACGGAGGAAGAGAGAGGAGGAGGAGAGGGGCAGGAGGAGAGTTGAGAGATCGAGAGGAGGAGAGAGAGAATAGAGAGAGGAGATGAGAGAGGAGAGGGAGGAGACGGAGAGAAGAGAAGGAGAGGAGGAGAGCGAGAGGAGAGAGGAGAGAAGAGAGGAGAGAGGAGAGAGAAGGGCGGGCGCGGGGAGAGGGAGAGGGAGAGACGAGAAGAGGGGAAGGAGGAGAGAGGAGAGGAGAGAGACGAGAGGAGAAGAGAAGATGGAGGGGAGAGGGAGAGTAAGAGGAGAGGAGAGAGGGGAGAGGAGAGACGGGGGACGAGAGGAGAGAGGAGAGAGGAGAGGAGAGGAGAGAGGAGGAGAGGAGAGAAGAGGAAGGGAGAGGAGAGAGATGGAGAATTGGAGGAGATGAGAGAGAGGAGAGAGAGATTGCGAGAGAGAGGGGGACGGAGAGGAGAATGAGAGGAGGAGAGAGGGAGGAGAGAGAGAAGGAGGAGAGAGAAGAAGGAGGACGAGAGAGAGAGAGATGCGAGCGAGAGAGGAGGAGAGAGGAGAGGGAGAGGAAGAGAGGAGGACGCGCCCAGAAGATGGAGGAAGTGAGAGAGAGAGGAGAGAGGAGAGGAGGAGAGAGGAGAGGAGAGGAGAGGGGGAGGATGGAGGGTGACGACGCCGAAGGAGAGAGGAGGATGAGAGGAGGAGAGGGAGGGAGAGAGAGAGACATGAAGCAGAAGAGGAGAGGGAGGGAGGGAGAGGGAGAGGGAGGGGAGAGAGGAGGGAGAGGGAGAGAGGAGATGAGAGAGATGAGAGGAGATGAGGAGGGGGGGCGAAAGAGAGAGGGAGAGGAGGAGGAGGAGAGAGGAGAGAGAGAGAGAGAGATGAGAGGAGAGAGAGAAATAAGAGGAGAGTGGAAGAGAGAGAGAGGAGGAGAGAGAGAGTGAGAGATGAGAGATAACGGGAGAGAGAGAGAGAGAGAGTAGAAGAGAAGATGGAGAGGAAGGAGAAGAGAGAGAGGAGGGAGGAGGGAAGAGATGAAGAGAGGGGGAAAATTCGAGGAGAGAGAGGTGGAGGGCCCACCCGAGCGACGGGAGAGACGAGAGATGAAGGGGAGGAGAGGAGAGATCAGAGACGGAGAGAGAGGTGAGAGAGGATGTGAGGAGAGAGAAGCGGAGAGGAGGGAAGAGGAGAGGGGAAGAGAGGAAGAGCGCGGAGAGGAGGGGGGATAGAGGAGAGAGGAGAAGGAGGAGAGGATGAGAGAGAGGAGAGGAGGGGAGAGAGAGGGGAGAGAGGAGGAGAGAGGAGAGAGAGAGAGGAGATGAGAGGAGGGAGAGATAGGAGAGAGAGAAGAGGGGAGAGGAGAGATAGAGAGAGAGGGGGAACGAGAGAGAGGAGCGACGAGAGGAGATGAGAGATGGAGGAGGAGAGGAGAGAGAGAGGGAGGCAGAGAGAGGGAGTACGAGAGAGAGAGGAGGGAGATGAAGAGAGAGGAGGGGAGGGGGGGAGAGCGAAGAAGGGGAGGAGGGAGAGAGAGAGGAGGGAGGGAGCGAGAGAAGAGAGAGGAGAGGAGAGAGAGAGGAGGAGAGAGAGAGATTTTTGAAGGAGGAGGGGAGAGAGATGAGGAGGAGGAGAGAGGGAGGAGGAGGAGGATGAGAGAGGGGGAGAGGAGAGAGCGAGAGGAGAAGAGAGAGAGCGAGAGGAGAGATAGGATAGGAGAGGAAGGAGGAGGAGAGAAGGGGAGGAGAGGGGGGAGAGATGGGGGAGAGGGAGAGAAAGAAGAGAGAGGGGAGAGAGGAGAAGAGAGGAGAGAGATGGGCGAGAGGGAGAGGAGAGGGGAGCGAGGGAAGAGCCGAGGATGGAGCGCTGGAGGCGGGCTGGGGAGGGAGAGGGGAGAGAGAGAGAGAGAGAGAGAGAGAGAGAGGAGAGTGGGGAGAGGGCGAGAGGGAGGAGAGAGAGAGAGATGGGGAGGAGGATAGACCAAGCGGAGGAGAGGGAGAGAGGAGAGAGAGAGGGAGCGAGAAAGGGGGGGGGGGGGGTAGAGAGAGAGAGAGGAAGGAGGAGAGAGAGAGAGAGATGAGGAAGGAGAGAAAGGGAGTGGAGAGAGAGCGAGAGGAGCGGGAGGAAGAGAGGAGAGGAGAGAGGAGGGAGAGAGAGGGAAAGGGAGAGAGAGAGAGAGGGAGAGGAGGGAGAGACGGGAGAGGGGGAGAGATGAGAGAGAGGAGACAGAGAGAGGAGGGAGAGAGGGGAGAGAGGAGAGAGGAGAGAGGAGAGAGAGGCGGAGGAGAGGGGGAGAGATGAGGAGGAAAGAGAGGAGAGGAGGAGGAGAGAGAGAGGGGAGGAGGAGGGAGGAGGAGAGGTAGAGAGAGAGGGAGGAGAGACGCGAGGGAGAGAGGAGGGAGGAGGGGGAGGGAGAGTGACCCCCCGGGGAAGAGTGGGACGAGAGAGAGTGAGAGGAGGGAGAGAGTGGAGGGAGGAGAGGGAGTGGGAGGAGGATGAGGAGGATGGGAGAGAGAGAGTTGGGAAGAGAGAAAGGAGGGAAGGAGGAAGAGAGAGAGAGAGGGAGAGATTGGAGGGAGAATGGAGGAGAGAACGCGGGTTGAGAGGAGAGAGAGGGAGCGAGGAGAGGGAGAGATGATGAGAGTTATGAGAGATCAGAGCGGAGAGTGGAGAGAGAGAGGAGGCCGAGAGAGAGGGAGAGAAGAGAGAGAGAGAGAGGATGAGGAGAGAGAGAGGAGGCGAGAGGGGAGAGGAGAGAGAGAGACGGAGAGAGAGGGAGATGAGATGTGAGAGAGAGAGAGAGAAGAGAGGGAGAGAGGAGGAAGAGAGAAGGGGCAGAGAGGGAGAGGAGAGAGAGAGGATTGAGAGATGGAGGCGGGAGGCGAGAGGAGGAGAGAGGTGGAGAGGGAGAGGAGAGAGAGAGAGAGGGAGAGGATGAGAAGGAGAGAGCGAGATGAGAGATGAGAGGAGAGAGAGAGAGAGATGTTAGAGAGGGAGGAGATGGAAGGGAGAGAGGGAGAGAGGAGAGGAGAGGGAGAAGAGAGAGGAGGAGAGAGATAGAAAGGTGAGGAGGAGAGAGAGGGAGGAGAAGGAGAGAGAGGAGGGAGGGGGAGAGAGAGGAGAGTGGAGGAGAAGGAGAGGAGAGAGAGAGAGAGCGCAGGGAGGAGGGAGAGAGGACGGAAGAGAGGAAGGAGAGCGCCGGAGGAGAGGAGGGGAGACAGGATGAGGAGAGAGGGAGAGAGGGAAGGAGGGGGAGAGAAGAGGCGAGAGGAGAGGCAGGAGAGGCTGAGGAGGGAGAGGGAGATGAGGGAGAGGCGATGAGGACGGAGAGAGAGAGAGCGGAGGGCGAGAGGAGGAGAGAGGAGATGAGAGACGAGAGAGGGAGAAGAGAGGGGAGAAGGGAGATGGAGAGAGGGGGGGAGAGGATGGAGAGAGAGAGAGGGGAAGGAGAGGGGAGGAGAGAGAGAGAGAGAGGAGGGAGGGAGAGGAGGAGCGGAGTGGGGAGAGAGGAGAGAGAGAGAGAGGGAGAGGAGGGAGACGAGAAGAGTAGAGAGGAAAGAGGATGGAGAGAGATGAGGGAGGAGAGGGGAGAGAGGGAGGAGAGAGAGAGGGAGAGAGAGAGGATTGAGGGCGGAGAGGATTGCGAACGGAGGGAGAGGGGGAAGAGGGAGAGAGGAGGAGAGAGGAGAGGGAGAGGGGAGACCGAGAGCGGAGGAGAGGGAGGAGGAGGAGAGGGGGAAGAGAAGAGGAGAGATGTTTTTGCAGAGGACTGGCGCACATTGGTGCTCGGAGAGTTTACAGGAGACGATTTCTAAACTTTCAGCTGCTGTAGCATGAAAACAAATTAAGTGAGCACCGCAAAACGTTTTAAACAAGGCAAATCAGTATCATTTCTGCTGAAAGCGTTTTCTTGAACTTGCATTTATCTCTTGGGCTACGTGTAAACAATACAGTTCATAACACGCATAAGATGCTTGGTTTTGGACGGCTGAAAGTGTCATGATCAAGGACAACCAGAAGCTAGTATCTGAAACTACAAGGTTTCGCCAAACCCGCACTAAAGCATTTCCACCAGCTGAGACAACAAGAACAAAGTGACCGATGATACATGGTTCTTACAATCTCAAAGTGCCATGAGCTAGGACAACCAGAAACAAGTATTTCAAAGTACCGGGTTTTGGGAAAAGTTTGTACAGAAAGTATTTCCTCAGAATGTGTGCAGAATATCTTCCATCCCACGCTAGCCTCGTTTCCATTTCTATTGAAAACAGTATTAGTGTTGATCGACTTTCTGTGTGTTGGATGACTTCTGGATGTATTCAAAGTGGAAATAACCCATTTTATTTCTGGTTCCTGAGGATTATGGGCATTCTTATTTTGTTATCGTTGTTCTTTATCGTTTCCGGAATCTGTGTGAGTGTGTTAAGTGTATATGATTTGAGGTGAGTGATTCATCAGTTTTCTACAATGGCGTCAATGACGTTCCAGACGTTGACGTTTGCAGTGCGAGAGGGTAAACTGTGTGTGTCGAGTTTGTGGAGAACGAGTGTTAAGACAGGAAACAGATAAGCATAATTATTATTGCACAGATGTGTAAAAAGTATGCCAAAGAACTATTGCAGTGTTACAACTTAAACATTTTGAATGATGAAGAGGGCAAGCAGTGTACAGCCATTTTGTATGAAATGTTACAAAAAATAAAAATAAATAAATAAATAAACAATAAATAAATAAAAAATAAAGCACACACACCTCATATGGCTAAAAAAAAGGCTACCAAGAGCTTTCTGACTTCAAAACTATGATCGATCATGTTACACTTGATATTCAGAAAATGTCCGAAATCTGGACAGCTTTCAATCCACAGCTGTCATTCAGTCAATGCAAAGTGAATAGTCACTTTGAATCACAAACCAAAGGTGGTCATCCCCTCCTCCCCCCCCCCCTCCCCAAAGCAAGAGTAGGAGCCGTGAAAAGATCTGCACTTCTGCAGACTTTTGATCAGGTGGAGTTGCTACTTGATGAAAGTGTGTCGACGTCATTTTGTCAGTCGACGTCAACCCCAGTTAAACAACACGAAACTTTCTGCACACAAACATTGCACAATCACACCTAAAACGCCACATGTCACTGATGTAACTCTATCACCTTTCCGACGTCGGAAGAATCCAATGCTCTATTTAGGCTCGGATGATGAGGATATTGATAAACCACTCACTGATGAAGAAGAAAAAATACTGATACGTTTGGTACGAAGGAAGTTGTGAGAGTCACGTGACCATTTAACAGTTAGGTGCAAGACAAGAGGTCAGCCAGTTGTGTTGAAAAGGATCGGACAGCCCCACAAGTCATCTGTTTTGGCATCATCTCCTCTCAAAAAGAAAAGATCTCACATGATACAGATCAGCATGAATATTTCAGGAAGCAGTAGGTAGGATGTGATCAAACAACATGGTTCAGAAATCAAAAGAACTGCTCGCACCCACAGGTAAAGGATTCTTGATGCTGCTGGATGTGGCCCTGTGAGAGTGACCAAAAAGCAAGGGTCCGCACTTAAAACTAGTCTGAGGTTACGCTGGACAAAATACATACAGCAAAAGAGATTTCTCAGAAGTATAGGTTTGAAATTGGAGTGTGAAAAGAAAGACAGACAACAACAGAAAGAAGCTATGTTTGGAGAAATTGAAATAGTGCAGACAAAACTATTTTGTGTCGATGAGAATGGCAGACAAAAAAGAAAATAAAACAATAGGACAAATCAAAGACATTCCAAAGCTGGTGGAAAACCTGTTGCAGCTGTATAAAAGAGAGAACAAACTGACATGGCATGACAATACAATCTCACAGGATGAGATCTGGGTACAGATAGCAGAGGACCTTGGGGGTGGGAAATTTCAACTGATGCTTCAAATTGCTAATCTCCAGAATCCAAACTCCAAACACAACACCTGTCTCCTCGCCATTGCAGACTGCAAGGACAGCTCAGAGAATTTAAGGAGAACCATGGATCCCTTCAAAGAACAGCTGGCTGCGCTGAAGTCCATGACATGGAGAAAAAGGACACCACCTACTAAGACCCCTACTGACGACAATAATTGCTTAGTCGCGAGCCGGCGTGAGTGAGCTCTCCCTCCGGAGGGCGCCACCACGTCCATCCAGCGACAGCCCCCATGGACTCGCCGATCCGGTGACCCCGACGGAACCAAACCAAGGCCACAGACGTGGAGAGGACATCGAAATGAGGTCACCATGAGAGAGCAGGGCATGAAGGGCCACAGAAATTGAGACTTTTTTTTTTTTTTTTTTATGCTGATCGATGAAATGAGGATGATTAAGATGATGCTACGGATTTCCATTTCGGTCTGAGACTACATGACAGGGCTGTACTCTACGCTTCCTTTCATAATATATCCCGGCGTCAACCAGGCCCGAGAGATACAGGCACCTGCAGTGTTGGTCAGGAAATTTGAGCAACACTCTCAGAAACGCATCCATTAAGTGGATGAAACTCGACTGTGTGGTCCCAGTCTTCCCAACTGAGTCCGCAGCAAACTCAACTCTGGGGTAGGAGCCGGTTCGGGGCAGAAAAAGCAGTTTACAGGGTATCAGGAGAGATCACAAAAAATACAAAAGTGTCATCACAAAAGCCCATCATTGGCATTACACTCAACTATGTAGCACCCCCCTCCCCCTCCCCCCCCCCTCCCGTCTGCACATTCTTCTGAGAGTGGTAGAAAAGCACCATGACCTTCTGGAAGGCGAGTGTCATTCTCTGGACAAAGAAATTGCAGAATCAATTGCAGCTGAGGGGGGAAAAAAAACACGTAGAGGCAGTCGGCCTTTTCTGACTTTGTTGACAAGTTGAAACAGACTGAATCTTTAGAGGAAGAAAAAAAAAGACAACTAGAAGCAAGACTGGTATTTAATGAGCCTGAAGATGACAGAACACCTCTGAGTGTTTTCCAGCAAGAACAACAAGAATTGATGGAGCAGGTACTTAAGAAAGAAGAAGAAATAGGAGACAGAAGAAAATCACAGTTTGATCTTCCACGCTGGTCTGGTCCTGTCACACAGCATTTAGATGTTTCCCTGCATCAGCAAAAAAAAAAACCCACAACCAGTCCTAGCATGGCAAGTCCTTCATAGGCAACCACTGCAACAAATATTTGAAGCAGAGAGACATTAAAACATGTCTGTGAAAGTGTTGTCAGCAAAACAGCTGAGCTGACCCAGAAGAAAGCTACCTTTTGTCCGAGCTAGGAGTACATCTAACAGATTCACTGCTG
>JADBJO010027824.1:12500-20848 GCA_016801955.1 Conus betulinus
AAATGCTATGAGTGCATAGAGACCCATTTTTTTATGATCGCAAGAGTAATGCACGACGTGTATGTCATGCACGAGACGGAAAACTCGCTTCTGTAAAAAACATGAAGGAAAAGAAAGATGCTCTTCACATCTTTATGAATTTATTCACGTTTTGTTGTTACCATTGGTTTGACAGAAGGCTGGCATTTGCAACCTTTTGCATACAGTAAAATGAGTTTATGGTCAGACAACACTGTGACTTACAACATGGAGCATTTCCAATCAGGACATTATCACTTTAAACACACACCTACAAGACAAGCCAGGGGTTTTGAGCTGTCTTCAATGATACTAGAGGTAAATAGTCATTCGTTAGGTGTTTCTGTGTGAAATCAAATCAAAGGAATCCATTATATTTCCTGCTCGTGTTGTACTAAATGAATTACTTTTAACTTCGTCTATCTTAACAAAGAGTCGACAGGTTTTACATATCAGCGCTGATAATCACCTCACTCACCAGTTTTTGTCGTCTGATTGCACTCATAATTTTGGAAGAACAACGAATTTACAGTGTCGTGGGTTGATGAAAATTGATCTTAGACACAATAGCTCAGTGTTCCATCTTAGGGAGATCGCTGAGATCATGTTCATATGTGATAACAATGACAGGACAGTGCATCACACTCTGGTATGTGACTTTAAAGAGGACTGTCCAGATGCAAGTGACGAGTCATTCTGTGAGCATCCTGCATGTTCTGGTTTTCTGTTTAAATGGTCAGTGCGTGTTAGACAGTCAACGTTGTAATGAATATTCTGATTGTTTGGATGACTCTGACGAGAAGCGGTGTTATGTTTTTGACACTCCTCACTTCTCTTTTAATGTGAAAGAAAAAAGCTTACATATTAACTTAGATGGCACCGGTTACTTCATTAAAGCAATCATTAAAGATGACGAGCCATGTCCAGCGACACACTATCGCTGCACAGCATATTGGTTGTACTGTCTCCCTGTCTACACTCACTGTAATGGATTGTCTGACTGTGTTTATGGAGAAGACGAACAAGACTGTGAGAGGGAGACCTGCCCTGGGTTCTATCAGTGCCGAAATTCCACAGTGTGTGTGCATGGAGATCATCTGTGTGATGGCTGGGGGCAGTGTCCACAGCGGGATGATGAACTGATGTGTGACATGATGACCTGTCCTGAAGGCTGTCTGTGTCAAGGTCATTCTTTCTTGTGCAGCACAAACATTTCTGCCTGACCGTTTCCCTGAACTTCGTTACTTAGATGCCACAGGTACAGGAATGTCATTAACAGATTTGAGATAAATGTGTATTTGACGTGTTTAGTTCTGTCTGACTGCTCCCTATTAATATATCACGTATAAAGCTTACCAATTTGCAATACATTGACCTTTCCAATAACCACTTGAAGACTCTTATTGTGGATCATGTTCTTCAGCTTCCACATCTGAAGACCCTCTTCTTAGCAAACAATCCGCTTAGTCATATCACAAATAAATGGGGGAAGCATGTACATTATGCGCTGAGACGAGCTAGTTTATCTAAAACGCATGCCAACATTATCGACACCTTATTGTCTGTATACTTTTATCATGCAGAATTGTTGAACATCTCTCTGTCTTCCATGAGAAATATCAAATGTACAGGTTTTAGAAATGTTCCACAATTGACCCAAGTAGATTTAAGATGGAATCCAATTGAAAGCTTTCCGTTGGATTTATTGTCAAAGGCGGAGCACTTAAAAGTCATCTTTTCCTCAGACTATAGGTTTTGCTGTGTGAAAATCTATTTCCTCCACACTCAAGCAGCCTGAAATGTGTAGCGCCTCACACCTTCCTCCGGTCCTGTAGAACCCTGCTGCCATCAGAGTTGTATAAAAACCTTCTTCCGGTTAACTGGCATGACCGCCATTATAGGGAATTCATTGTGCTTCTTAGCTTTATTTGCAGTAATCAAACTGTATGAGAGGAATTTTGTAGCAGCTGTTGGGCATTTGCAGTTCGCTTATATCTGTATGGGATGTCATGTTGGAAGTATAATTGTAGCAGACAGCATGTTGCATGGAAATTACATCCAGTCAGAAAAATATTGGGTCAATAGCGTTATCTGTAAGGTGAGTGGCTTTTTATGGTTTGTATCTATTGAAATGTCCGCTTTCATTATCATGTTGATCTGTGTGAACCATTTCATTCTTTTTTACTATCCTGGTGAATCACGAAGACTGAGTAAAGCGTTCACAGTTGTAACTCTTTATGCAGCATGGGTTGTGGGAATCATGCTATCAGGGATACCGTTTCTCCCTGGTTTGTCACAGTGGGGTCTGCAGGGTCAATCAGGTCTCTGTCGTTTGGCTCTATTCACTCGCTATAATGATTTCCACACGTTCAAGTGGTTTACTGCCGTTGTGATCATGAATTGCACGTTCTCTGTGATAATAGTGAGTTTCCTTGTCGCCATCCACAGACGAATTCCAAAGTATAGAATTCAGCTCAATGTCTCTGTAAAGTCACTATATCATTCCACCCAGTTGATGACAAAGATTGCTAATGCAAACTCCGGTTCCTGGTTGACATTAGGTCTCATTATGATCATGACTTCATCTGGCGTCATTGTTTTAGACACAATCCGTGAGGCGATGATTGTGTTCGTGATTCCACTGAGCTCTGCTCTGTACCCTTTTCTGTTTGCGTGGACTGTGGCAGCGGAACAAGGGGACAAGCAAAAGAAAAGAAAATATTAAAACTGCTAAAATCACGGTTAAAAATTCAGCCATATAAAAGAAGTACAATAAATGATATGTAGGCGCCATCGTTGAGTACAAAAAGAAACAGAATCAGGACTATTCTTCTGTGATGATTGTGGATGAAGAAAAGCAGACAACGTTATTCCCAGGCTTTTTGTGCTTCGTATACTTAGATACAAGGCACAGAAAACCAAGGAGGAAGATTCGTCAATGATGTTCATCAAGTAGCACTCATATACACACATAAGTAGATGATAGAGAGCATACTATTATCTATACGTGTAAGTTTCTCTCTCTCTCTCTCTCTCTCTCTCTCTCTCTCTCTCTCTCTCTTGGGGGTCATGACCTGAACCTGAAAAAGTTTGAGTGGCATGTTATGCGTCCCACTAATTCTTCCTACTGTCGGAGAAAGAACCACTCTACGTCGCCACTCTCAATCAGTTGCTTCATTCTGAGCCACGCTATCCACTCTGCTCGCTTCTGGAGCGAAATGCCAACTCTTTGTTTTACCAGTCTACATTTCACTTGTGATGAAGAGGGCCAAGGAGAAGAAAGCCGCATAAGCCACCATGTCTATATTTTGGAGCAGACTGGACAGTGTCACCTTCAGCCTGCTCCTCACCTGGTTGTCTGGGGCAGTTTGCTGATGAGGTGTGGTCACTTTGTGAGCAGAAGCCTGGACCCAATGACAACCCGAGGCAGGCAAAACTGGGCAGCAGTGGATAGACGAGCATGGACAGGGCCACGACATCCCAGGACAGCAGGCAGTCTACTCCTCCACCTTCCCAGCAGCCTGCTCCCTTTGATGTCATGGAGATGCTTCTGTCCATGGAAGTCCAGAATGCCACATCTGACAGTAAGCTCGACGAGGTGGAATGGTGTGTGAAATGACTAAGAGAGCAATTGGCTGAATTGCAAAATAATGTGATGGACTTAAACGATAAAGTGGATAATCTGGGGTGGTGGGGGGGGGGGGGACCTTGTTTGGCTTTTGATTTGAAGTGACAGCACACTTTGCAGTGACTGAAAGACAGCTGTGGATCGAAAGTTGTCGAGATTTCTGATATGTTCTGAATATTAAGTGCAGCATAGTCGATCATAGCGTTGAGGTCAGAAAGTTTGGTGGTGTATTTTACACCCATGAGTTTCCTGTAACATTTCATACAAATGGCTGTAGACTGCTTGTCCTCTTAATCATTCAAAATGTCTACATTGTAGCAAAGGGATAAGTCAGTGGCATACTTTTTTCACTCAGTTTTGCACAATTAAAGAGCTTATCTAATTCATGAGGTAGGTAAACACCTACAAAGTTGGCCAAACACTGTTTGTTCTAATACTTCTAAAAGAAGACTCTGCCGACGTGCCTAGGTTGGGATGGCAGAATTCGGTCACGGTCAGTGCCAGATGTGGCTGCTTTCCCCTTTTACTGAGTGTCTGGCACAGGACAGAAAAAAGGCATCTGTGTGTAGTTTCGCTTGTAGGTGTGCAGCAAGATAATATTTGTGAACTGTTACATGTGAAAGGACAATTTATCCTGTAGACCTATCACTGTTGTGCAGCAAGATAGCCTTAACTAACTTTTACGTACGTAAGGACACCTACTCCCGTGAACCTGACGCCGCTCGTACTAGATGTCATCATCTAGGAACTGTTTCGTGCGCAAGGTCACATCGTCGTTGCAGTTCGGCTATCAACTGTTCACCAGGAGATGGCGAAGTTTGAATATGACTGCACCAACTTCGCCACTGACAGTCATTAAGCCTTTGCTTGAAACAATGTGTAGATGTAGGAACACTTCTAACACTCTGACTTGCCCAAACAAAAACCAAGTCCATATTTAATTCAGCGTAAGCAAACATTTGCTACCCAGATTTTATTACCACTTGCATCCAGGTCATACAACATACCATTACGCTTTACATGGAATCCAGTCACTGTCCATCTGGATCATCTTGAGCTAGCAGCGAAAATACTTAACAAGAGAAATTATATAAATTGACTATCGATTTGTTTCACCATAAATAGGGTCATTTGAGTCTGCCTGCTTACTACTCAATATTTACTGAAAACAAAAAGTGGACAGATTCACAATAGGCAGCGGCATTGTCTAGGTCCTGTAATTCAGAGCTATACTGCACAATAATTGGTTGTGTTTCAGGATGACAGAGTTTCATGAAAACATTAAAAGGGTTGTCACTGAGCACGTATAAACTTTCTAAAATAGAAATTAAAACATGTTAGTACTACTTCCACTCTTCTTGCATGCAGCAGTAAAGCTGAAGAGTGTAGAAAAAAAATATATTCCCAGGAATTTAAACACATTAACTGCATGCACTAGATCACCATTATATAACCTTTTTTTTCTCGCACTGAAATAGCCTTCCTTCTGAAATACTATGATATTATTTGCAACCATGTTAACGTTATGCTGCAGAGATGTAACGGAATGCAGAGGTGATTCAATTGTGTCTGCAGAACATTAACTGTTTCTGCCATCAAAACGATCTCATCAGCCAACGATGGAATACACAATTCAAATGCATCAGGTGAAAACCTAGTACCATGCCTTCCATTGCTAATAACTTCTACCCACTTCTCGTTAATGAGAAGAGAGAATGGAACAGGGCTGCATGCATCTCCTTGTCTTAGCCCTGATGTGCAGGAAATGTAATCAGTTTACACAAAAACACATGAAACTCTAGCCTTGCGTCATTGCACATACTTTTAATGTATTTGAACAATTTACCTTCAATGCCATTTTTCAAGACAATTAACCTGTGAAGATTTCGAATTATCGTGTCAAAAGCTTTCTCGAAATTAATAAATGCAACTTGAAATTTACGATTGTAACAACACTGTTTTTGTATGAGTGGTAGAAAGGAAAAATATGGTCGACTGTTGAGCATCCTTTCTTAAATCCAGCTTGACAATCAGTTGTAATATTGTCTTTTTCCACCCATTCTTGCAGTCTATCATTTATCACTATACCAAACAATACGATTTAGTGCAAACATCAAGCAGGGAATTTCCTGTACATTTTCATAGATTATTGGCCCTTTTAAAAAATAAGTTGAATACTATATTTATTCCAGTAATCAGGGAATACACCGTTTTTAAAACAGCTTATTAAATAGTATCAGATAAAAAGTATACCTGATAATTTGAATTTGATGGAACTCGGCAATAAGCCATTGGGACCAGCTGTCTTTACAGATTTTTTCCCCCTAAAAAACCAGCATTTTTTTAAGACTAGACAATCCATGTAACAATCTATTTCAACTTCAGTTGAGTCCTTATTTACTGTCGTGTCAACTTCTATCTCCAGCAAGCTTTAACATTTTGAAACCAAGTGTCAATACATATGCTGTTTCTCGTCTGCTACCCTTTGAAATATGTCATATGAACAACGTCCCGAAGTTCGTGTTCGTTTTTCACTGTCGTTACAAGTTTATCTAACAAAGCTTTGTTGATACTTTTCCTCTTCCTCTTTAGTAAAGTTTGATATTTACGTCTTGCAATTCGAGGGTTGAGTGTCAGAAGAACCGGTATCTCATATACATATATAGAAGAGAGAGATACTGGGTTCAGGCAGTCAACCCTCAAATTACTATTTACTTTTCAAATCTTATTGAATGACAAAATGTCTGCAACAATCGTGGGGTGATTATTCCAGTACATTTACATTCTAAATCAAACCACTTACAAGACGCTTGATCATCACCCCCCTTCCAAAGCGCAGCGTCGTCCCTTCATCATCCCTCTCACAAATGTTCTCTCCCCCAGATCGTGCGTTGAAATCGCCCAAAAGAAAACGTGGTACATTTCCGAACGTTTCCACCAGATCTAGGATACACTGTTCTAAGAGGGCCACCCCATTGGATATTTCAGTGTCCTGATAATACTGAGAGTTCGTGGGTGGAATATACGTTCTGATCAAAATTGTAGGAGAATCTGTGTTAAACAATTCTTTAGCCATTTTCATAACTATTATATTGTCATATTCTACACAAACTTGTTCCACATAGGTTGCTAATTCCTTTTTGACAAGGAGAGTCAAACCACCCGATAATCTGACTGTTATACCGTCAGATAGCTTAACACCAGGAATTATGAAAGATTTAAAACTAGGAAATAAATGGTCTGGAAAGTGAGTAGCAAAAGTTTCTACAAGCAAACAAAAATCAAAGCTACTTAAATAAGATCGAAGATCGTTATCAAAAATGTGTGACAGTCCTTCAATGTTGTAAGTCACGAATTTAAGAGATTTCGCGATATGGGCCTGGCCGAATCCCTATGCAGTGTCTGGATTGACAGGTAAGGAGTCTTCATTGGTCACTTCATGGATTGTGGCTTGGCGTTTACTTGCCACACTGGTACACACGAGGCACTTCTCAGTCTATTGTCAGGTCCTCGTTGAGATGTGTTTCGTGCGGAATTGCGCCTACCATTTGTGTTTGTCTTCTTTTCGTTGTTGTCTTTTTGCCTCATCTGGTCATTACACTGATGTTTTTTGTTGGCTTTGCCAGGTCTGTTTGTGTTAGACGTTTGTACTTCACTGTTCCGCTCTGAGTTAGGGTGCTGGGGGGTTATTCAAGAATCTTTGTCAGAGTCTTTGTCAGTCTGTAGTTTTGTCTTGCTGGGTAGCTTCGTCATGTTTCTGTCTTTGTCGTCAGCTATGTCGGCATTTTGCTCGTTTTGTACGTCAACCACGTCAGTGGCGGCAGCTATGTCAGATTCATGCTCATTAATTAAGTCTGGACACTGTTCGTCAGATGTCTCGACAAGTTGCTCGACATCGCTGTCTACATTTTGTATGTCAGTTATTTCCGTGTCATTTCCGCCAGGATTTTGTTCGTTAACTCTCTGTGCAGTTGTTTGTTCTGTCATATTTTGTTCATTACATGGAGTCGTGCACACTCGGTTATCATTTGTGTTCTCGTACTCACACTCACGGTGCTCAAACTCACAATCATCACCCAGTGTCACACTGCCTACAATGTCCAAGTCAGGCACACATGTGCTGCTGTTTTGCAAAACATTTGAAACAGCAGAGAGAATGGGCCATGATTCTAAAATGGCATTGCTCTCGTTTACACTGTTACATGCTTTAGGTACATTACTCTCAGGCACAGGGATTAAAACACTGTTCTGTCTCTTTGGTAAGAGGGGAAATTCGTTTGTTGACAAATAGTTGTAGGGGTGTGGATGGTAATTGTAGTTCCAGCTGCCACTGACATCGTACCGCTCACTTTCGCTTCTGTACTCACAGTTTCTGTCTCCAGTACGTCCCTCACTGTATCCCTGCTGTGTCGACACTGCAGCCAACACACTGTCCCCATCCCGTCTTTGGCCGGTGTTGCTACCTGGCCTGGTGCTGTTGTCATAGGTTGACTCGTTCTCACATTGAAAGGCCCCATCCTCGTAACAGTAGGCCCTGTTCCTCCAGTAGTCCTGGTTCCCATTCTGGTAGGCTCCCGTCTGATCGATTGGCCCCCATCTGCTCGGCGACAGGACCCGTCTTCACGTTGGTAAGCTTCGTCGTCGTGCTGGTAGGCCCCGTCCCCTTGGTAGGCCCCATCCTCACATCGGTAGGCCCCGTCCT
>JADBJO010027825.1:0-15000 GCA_016801955.1 Conus betulinus
TGCTACTATGAGATGTGGATAAAGTGCAGTCTTTATGCAGGCTTTAGTCAACAGGTGTACTTTGCTTTAAGGACCAATAATGGTAAGTTCTTCGTTGTCACCATATCTAGATTTTTTTTTTTTTTTTCAATCGGTAGGATCAGGAAATATTGACCATGAGCAACAAAAATTCAGTCATAAACATACGTGATTCGTGGATTCCAAAAATATTGCACATGCTGTGGGCATTAATACTAATAATGCATGAATGATATTAATCCAACAGTGCAGCAACACAGAAAGGTCTTTTTCTTCACATCTGTAAGTCAAAAATTACAAAGATGATAGGGCATTTCACAGTATATAACTCAAATTCAACATTGCAAGTTTTAAGGGAATAATTGCAAAGAACGAAAAAAACAGAGAAAAGTGGTAATTCATTTCCTCCAGTTTATGGCATTTTGATTAAGCACCATCTAAACGGTTTTTTAAACACAGTCCCTATAATCAAATTTGACGTGCATGTTTTAAGGAATAATTGAAAAGAAAGCCGGGGGGGGGGGGGGGTGGAGGGGGGGGGGGGGGGGGAGGGGGAAAGAGACAAGTGTATCCTATCTTTTTCCTCCAGATCATGGCACGGGCTTTTCATTTTTGCAGGAAATGCAAAACAAAAAACAAAACACATAATTAAACACCATCAAAACGTTTCAAAGACAGATGGAATAATCCTATATCTTAACGCATTCTAATCTGACCACACACACACACAAACACACACACACACACACACACACACACACACACACCACACTTTCTTAATTTGATATCTTTTTCTAGTAACGTTTTTGTAAGACAACCATTTCTTACGAGTTTCATGATGACACATCTCCATTAAATGGGTTACTTTTCCAAGATGTGTCCTTTTATTTCGATTGCGCTCTATAATTAATATGGTTTTGTCTTGTATTAATTATTCCTGCATTTGCTTTTTGTTAATGCCATAGTTATATCAAGGCAATTTTTTTCATCTGTTCTTCTTTTTTTCTTTTTTGTCGGTATAAAAACAAGATTAATTCAGCACTGTGAGAGCCTTTCATAATTGCCACTTCTCTCTCTCTCTCTCTCTCTCTCTCTTTCTCTCTCTCTCTCTCTCTCTCTCTCTCTCTCTCTCGTCTCTCTCTCTCTCCCCAGTATTCGTTCTCAATGTATCCAAAAATGTCTGCCCGTGTAGACAGTACCACAAAGTAATGTAACTGCATCTCTTTCATTAGTTCAAAAGCTGCATTTGCATAATTAACCGTTTTGTGTCCCTTTAAGATGCACTTTAAAATTAGAATTCTATGGCACAATCTAAGCTGAAACCCATCTTAACTTCTTTTCTTTTCTGCACTTTTCAAAACCATCAGCTGACGGGAGTTGCTCAGCCTGATCGAAGACCTTCCACGACCTTACCTGCTCTGAGTGACTATAATGGCCATGATCCTCTTTGGGGTAAAGTCGACATCTCAGCCAGAGGTTATCCCGGAGGAAGTCTCCTCTAAGGCGGACCCGTGTCGTCTGAATAATGAATCTCCTGCATACCTTCGTTCTGCCAGTGGTAAACTTCTGGGTAAAGATTTGTCAGTGTGTGATCCTTCGATAGATTTGGACTACGAGTGAACTCCGCTTGACAATGTGCATGAGAGTGATAGTTCCCTGGTTATTCTAAAACAGTGTTTTTTTTACAGAGCACCCTTTTTTCGATGAGGTCAGGTGTCACGTTTTGCTGTAAATACCCAGGAAGATAATGATCTGCAAAGTCCCAGCCTGGCTGAAAACCTCACAGTTGAATCCAACATTAATTTTAGAAAAATATCTAGATGAATATCTTATGTTACAAACTCCATGGTTTTAATTCTGATCATTGATAAATTGAAATTTCTCAGAAAAAAAAGACCCGCCATTGTGTCATCTTTGGGCAATCTGCGCTAACAGTTCAGGCCCATCGAAATTCCTATGCAAAATATTTTCATGTTTACCAGATGAGCAGACACGAATCTTTGAGAGATGCATTCTTCAGGCTGACGGCAGAAACGCCCCAGAATAATATCTGGAAAGCAGTACACAAATTAAAGAGAAAACCACACATACGTTCGTCTGTAGAACACCTCACACTTGCAGACAACTTGACAATAGACAAACAAGCAGTCATAAACCTAATTGTCTTCACCCCCCCCCCACCCCCCCCCCCCAAATTTAATCTACCAACAACTCAGCTATTTTTCTTAAAAGAAAGATAAATGTCTACCTAATAAATGATCGAAGGAATCGATGAATAAATCAATAATAAACAGATAAGTAAAGGGGAAAATGAATAAGATATCAGTAGATAAATGGGTATGAATAAACAGGTAAAACAAACAAATGATTAAAAAAAAAACTATATAAATGAATGAAAAGAGATAGAAAAAAGTTAAGAAGCAAATACTAGTTTTAAAGGTATTATACTTTTGCATTTTTTCCCTCTAATACTGAAGAATACAGTATGTGCTTTTCTCTTCAAAATTTAGAATAGTTTACACACACACACACACACACACACACACACACACACCACACACACACACACACACACACACACACACACGCGCGCGTGCCTGCTCATGTACATTCCTGATGTCAGTTTGTCAGTACAACTTTGAGTTAATCTGACAATAAATTGGTTTCAGTCAGTCAGTACATTCCTGCCCATGCGCGCACTCCTTGTCTTCACCTTCTTCCTGTCATTATCAAGTCTTTTTATTTCCTTGAATGTTTATTGTTGTTTTGTTTGTTCGTTTTTTGTTTGTTTGTTTGTTTTGTATTTTGTTTTTATTAACGACTTTCTTTAAAATCTTACTGTCTTTGTTCTTTTTGTTCTTTATATTCATTAAATGTCTCATCTTATGTTTAACTTGGCTATTTTAGTTCACTTGATTGATCAATAATTCCTCGTTGGTAAAAACAACAACAACAACAAAAACTCATGCGATGTTTTGAATGTGATTAGATTACTCTGCTTTATTTTATTCTCTGAAGAGAATGGAAACAGCAGACGAAAAGATGTCGAAGCGGAAATTAAAGGGGCACATGTACGGTTTCTTTGCCTTCTGTACCGAACTAGTTTAATCAATCTTTCTGCGACATCTGATCTTCAAAATATGCCAAGAGTGAGTGCGTGGAGTTGGACGAATTAATCCCTGGCACAGGCCTTGTGGGGTTAGGTTAAGAGAACCCAAGTTTAGTAGAGCAAAGGTGAAGATTGAAATCCTGCAAAGGAGAAGCTGCTGCGTTTGTTGGAGACGTCGACAGATTTGACGATAGCTGTACATCTCAGGAGGACAACAGGTAGGTTGCTTGCTATTCGGAAATGACCGTTAAGCTGGTTAAGGATGTTGGAGGCTTTCTGTCGTGTAGAAAAGGTCAAGTTAAAACTGTATTGGTAAAATCTTTTCAGATGTTCCTTGGTTCTTATTGCAGAAAAAAAAAAAGTTCCCTCAACTTTATTTGTAACATCTATACATTAGACATAACAGCTAAGCAAGTTCCCAAAATAGGACTGCCAACGCGCAGTTTTGCTTTCTTTGTTTTGTTGGTTTGCCTGCTTGCTTTGTCTGGACAAAAGGTTTCAAACTATTTTGAAAACTAAATGCTATCATTGTCAGATTTTCTTTTCAAACTCATTGTAGACTTTCTTTTAATGAAATAAAAAAAAGAGAGAAAAATGTTGACTGACTGATTTTTATAATGAGTTCTGTGTACAGTTGCAAATTGCAGTGTAAAAATTCGAGGGTTGACTGCCAGAACCCAGCATATCATATATGTATATATATAAGGGAGATACTGGGTTCTGGCAGCCAACCCTCGAAATGTGTAAAATGATGAAAATTTGATATAAAGATGGTTTCGAAAGTCTGAAAATAAAAAAAAAGAAATCGAAAATGCTCATCCATAAATAGAAATGATGATGGTCAAAAGAGTTATTCGAAACGCAGTTCGTTGAGAATCGATCCAGATGAAGACATTGTGTAAGTTTGTCAGTACATTTGTTGTCCTATAGTATGGGTGGGGACATAAGATGAATCTGTGACAGTTATTCGTGATGTTTTTTTTTTTTTTTTTTTTTTTTTTTTTTTTTTTAGGGTGAGGGGGCTGTTATGTTCATGGTGCATGGGTATGACTATCGGGACAGGTTGCCATGTTGACTCTGAAATTCGCCACTGTGGGGAACGACACCGCCTTACATTGAAGACAGTTCCACTCATTGGTGGTACATGAAGAGAATGAGTTCGTCTTCCCTGTGTATGGTCTTACAGCAGTGAGACAGATCTCTTTTGGTAGAATGGAAGGGTTGTTGCTGAAGGTGAGGTTAGGGTGGTGTGTCGTTTGCATTGACAGCAGCTTATCTATAGCGGAATTCGAAAAAAAAATGTCTATCTATCTATCTGTCTATCTATCTATCTGCCTATCTATTTATCTGTCTATCTATCTGTCTATCTGTCTATCTGTCTATCTATCTCTGTATCTATCTGTCTATCCATTGTGTCTATCTATATGTCTGTCTATCTATCTATCTATCTATCTATCTATCTATCTATCTATCTATCTATCTATCTGTCTGTCTGCTCATCTGTTTGTCTGTCAATCTGTATTTCTATCCATCCATTTACTTTGTCTGTATGTCCATCTATCTGTCTGTCTATCTATCTATCTATCTATCTATCTATCTATCTATATGTCTATCTGTCTATCTATCTATCTATCTATCTATCTATCTATCTATCTATCTATCTTTTTTTTCTATCTATCTATCTATCTATCTTTCTTTCTTTCTTTCTATCTATCTATCTATCTTTCTATCTTTCTATCTTTCTATCTATCCATCCATAACCAGCCTTGCTAGGCGTCTTTCAGTGATCCAGCGTAACAGATTGAACATATTTTCCACTCTGACAGTGGCGATTCACCGCCCAGTGGGCTGCACAGTGCTGCCCTTTGAGTACAGATTTCAGCCTGCCAGGGACTGTTTGCACAAGGTCTTTGAAGGCTCTTTTCATCATGTTAGCTGAGCCTTCTTTCAGCCTGCAGTCAGCAAACCCAGGCTCTTGTGGGAACTCACGCCATGTCTAACCCGAGTGAAGAGGGGGACAGCCGTATAAAAGTTTCGTTCAACTTTTTAAAATTCCAATGCAAACAGTAAAACGCTTGACCCTGTTAGAACTTAGTGCCCTGGAATGTCATACAGCATCGCTTTCCTGTTCCCTCTTCACTGTCTTATTCCCTGCCCAGCCCCGTGCCCCTTTCGCAACCACGCCTTTGCACAGTGGAACGAAACTCTAGCACTGTGCACTTACCCCCCCCCCCCCCCCCCCCGCCCTGAAGAGGGCATTAATGGGATTCCGTAGCAGTGTCTCCAAGTGTTTGGTTTATCTTTCTGTCCTGTACTCTGCGTCTGTGACAGCGTGAGACTCGGACAAGTCAACGCGCTCGTTCCGGTATTGTGATAGCTTTTCAGAGCTGATCTGGTAAAATCTCTCTGTCTGTCTGTCTGTCTCTCTCTCTGTCTGTCTGTCTGTCTCTCTCTCTCTCTCTCTCTCTCTCTCTGTCTCTGTCTCTGTCTCTCTCTCTCTCTCTCTCTCTCTCTCTCTCTCTCTCAGGAGGACACAACAGGAAGCTTGCTTGCTACTCGGAATGACTTGTAACCTGGTTAAGAGAGTTGGAGGCGTGACGTTATTGGAAAGGAAAGTTCAGTACCTCGGTGGCTACAGTGTGGTCATCTTCCGAATGAGCCCAGTATGGGCCAGTCTTGGGAAGTCTCTGGTTAATTTTCGGGGGAAAGTATCCCAAGGAAATACGAAGGGACAGCCAAGAAACTCGATCAATAATGAATTGTGTGATGATGAGTGTGCCAACCCTGGGGTCCCTTGGCAGGGCGAAGGTACAGACTTTGCTGTGTGTTTATCACATTAGCTAAATTGAAGGACAGATTCTTGCGCCTGGGGATGCTGGTATTGTAGGACCATGGGGAGAGGGGGGACGGGGTGGAAGGGGTGAATATGCAAGTGTGAACAGTTAATACAATTGATGAAAATTGTGAAAGTACGTGTACCTAAATTGCACTTGTCTGTTCCCTAGCAAGTTGCGCTCTTACGTTAGCATAAATGGTACTTGAAAATAACATACAAGAAATCTTTCGTTAACAAATATTGTGCTTAGAGAAAGACTGAGCCTGTAATTTGATACAAAATTGTAACTGTGCCTTGATATAAATCTTGTGTGTGTGTGTGTGTGTGTGTGTGTGTGTGTGTGTGTGTGTGTGTGTGTGTGAGCCTTTTTACCTACTTCTCCAGTGCTTCGCTTCCTGCACTTTGAATCGTTTCATTACGACCTATACAAAAGCACGTGAAAACGAAACAAAACACATCATGCCATGCTTACATTCATGTGAGTTAATGGTCGTATATTTGAACATGTTTCACCTGTTTATTTGGCCGTTCATGCCTCTGTGCCTGAATCAGCTTGTTTCCACCAAGTTCAGATCTGCTTTTTTTTGGAGGGAATGATGATGATGGATGTCATATGATGGGGTCAGGGATGGGAGAAGGAAGAAGGCAGTAAAGAGAGAGAGAGGGGGAGGCGGAGATGAGGGTAGGGAGTGGAGGCTGGGTGGTAGCAGAGGTGCCATGACAAATTGAAAGGAGAGTCATGGGAGGAAAGACCTGATGTCGGACATGGTTATGCAGCTTCTTTTGAATCACACACACAGACACACACACACACACACACCAACACACACACACACACACACACACACACACACACACACACACACACATACGCACGCACGCACGCTCGCACGCTCGCACACACGCACACACGCACGCGCGCACGCACGCACGTACGCACACACGCACGCACGCATTCCAAAGCAAGCCACACCAAACCAAAACAAAATAAACACTATTATAACGTTTTAAAAAACAGGCCCAATAATCTTATAATTGAACGTATTATAATCTGATCACACACACACACACATACACACACACACACACACACACACACACACACACGCGCGCGCGCGCGCGCGCGCGCGCGCGCGCGCGCCTACTCACACACACTCTATCACACACACACTCACTCATTCACACACACACACACACACACACACACACACACACACACACACACACACACACACACACCACTTTCTCAGTTTTATGTCTTTTTTTCTGTAAACTTTTTCTTATAGGGCAACCACTTTCTTACGAGTTCATAATGATATATTTCCCTTCATTTCGTTACTTTTCCACAAAGTGTTTTTATTTTTCATTTCAGTGCACTCTAAAATTTAGTTTGGTCTTGTTTGATTATTCCTGCATTTGCTTGCTTTTAAAGTGCACGGTTATATATCCAGGCACAGGCTTCATTTCTTGTTGTTTTCATCTGTGTCAAACAAGATTAATTCAACACTGAAAGACAGTCTTTCACAGTTTACGTACTCTCTCTCTCTCTCTCTCTCTCTCTCTCTCTCTCTCTCTCCTCTCTCTCTCTCTCTCTCTCCTCTCTCTCTCTCTCTCTCTCTCTCCTTCTCTCCACAGTATTCGTTCTCGAGGTATCCAGAATGTCTGTCAGTGTGGACAGTATCACGAGGGATGCACTGTATCTCTTCATTAGTTCAAAAGTTGCGTTTGTCATGATCAACCGTCCTCTATTCCCTTTGAGATGCACTTTAAAATTAGAATTCTATAGCACAATCTAAGCTGAACTCATCTTAACTTTCTTTTCTTTTTAGCACTTTTCAAAAACCGTCAGCTGACGGGGAGTTGGTCAGCCTTACCTGCTCTGAGTGACAATAATAGCCATGATCCTCTTTGGGGTGGAGTCGACATGTCATCTCGAGGTTTCTTCTGGTAGGTTTTTCTCTAAGGTGGACCCGTGTCGTGTGAATAATGAATCACCTGCATGCCATCGTTCTGCCACTGGTTAACTTGTGTGTTAAGGTTTGTCAGTGTGTGATCCCTCGATAGGTTTGGATTACGTGTGGATTGCATGTTACAGTCTGCATGTAAGTGATCGTTTCCCGGTTATTCTAAAACCTCAGTATGTAGAAAGCAACGTTTTTACAGAGCAATTTCTATTTCAGTGAGGTCAACTATCAGCTTTTGCTGTAAATATTTGGAAAAAAAAAAAAAACCATGAACACATGGATCTGAAAAGTCCAAACCCTGCAGAAAACTTTGCTACTGTGCCCCAAACAGCATTCTGAAAACTGTCAATAAATCTAGGATGATGAAAACTCCATTGTTTAGTCTTCCATAGACCGTCTGTACTTAAAGTTCAGGCCCACTGAAATCCCATGCAACATGTTTTTCATGCTTACAAGATGAGCAAACATGAATCTTTGAGAGGTTTCTTCTTCAGACTGACAGTAGAGAAAACCCAGAAATTCTTCTGGAACACGATACAGAAAATGAAAGGGAAAATCATGTAAACATTCATCTGTTAAATACCTCACATTTTGCAGACACCCCTACCATAGACAAACAAACAATCTTAAACCTATTGGCCTTCAGTCTCAAACAAAAAAGGAAGCGAAAAAAACCTCTTTTTCAACCCAAAATCAGTTGTCTTTTTATTTTAAAAGAAAAATAATGTCTTATTCAGTGAATAAATGAATGAATGAATGAACAAGTAAAATTTGATTTCCAAAAAGCAGGCATTAATTTCTAAAAAAAAACAATCTCCCTGCATCTTTTTCTCGGATATTGCTGAAGACGACATCATGCACTTTCTCTCCAAATTTCAAAATAGTCAGGTTGAGTTGTAATGAATCTGCTCCAATTCTTGACGAAATTCGCTAGCAACTTCTCACACATTTTCTCACAATACTGTGCACATGTTTTTTTTTTTTATAAGCTTATAATCATATTTCGACTAAAGGTCTTTAAACCATAATGATCCTGATTCCGAACACTGACACACAAAAAAAATTGACAAACCTCACAAATTATCAACTGATAGCTCTGACCAGCTGCCATTGCAAATCAACCAGTCACGGCAATGCTGACTCCAGCTTTGAGCAGATAAAAATCGCAATGAGCCCAGGAGAACGATTTTACTTTCACAGCTGCCAAGGCCTCCTCTAACCACTTAAAATTGTTTCTCCTCAACGTTTGCTGATTCTGATATTTGTCCGGGAAAAAAAAAAATCGATCAAAACCACCTGTGAAAGAAGCCCAATGTATTTTGGTTGTTTTCGTCCACAATCTCCATTTCACATTCTGTCACAACGCCGTGGGACATCTTTCGAGTACACTGATTAGGCGACTTATTTTCACATGTTAAAGATGGTAAAATAACTCAGGTATAGGCAACAATAACGGTTAAAAAAAAAAAAAAGAGAGGGAATCCTTACTGGGTTTCAATCCGTTTCAGATTGAACCAAGGCTGTATCATTCGTACCTCTGCGCGACCTTGTCTTTCTTAAGTTCTGGATCACACACACACCACACACGCACGCACGCACGCACGCACGCACGCACGCACGCTCGCACACACACGCACGCACGCACGCACGCGCGCACACACACACACACACACACACACTTACACACATACCACACCGGACACCCCCCCCCCCCCCACACACACACACACACACATACACACTTGCACACACACTTACACACACACACACACACACACACACACACACACACACACACACACACACACACTTACACACACCGACACGGCCGCCCCCCCCCCTATACACACACACACACACACACCCCCCCCCCCCCCCCCCCCCCCCCGCACACACACACACACACACACTTACACGCATACACACACCGACACGCCCCCCTCCCCCCCCCCCCCACACACACATACACACTTGCACACACACACACAACACACACACGCACGCACGCACGCACGCACGCACGCACGCACGTGTGTGCATACACACAAGCGCACGCACTCACGCACACACACACACACACACACACACACACACACACACACACACACACACACACATACATACACGCACACACACACACACACACACACACACACACACACACACACACATACATACACACACACACACAACACACACACACACACATACATACACACACACACAAACACACACCACACACACACACACACACATACATACACACATACATACATACACACACACACACACACACACACACACACACACACACACACACACACACATACATACACACGCGTGCGCACGTGCCCACACTCCCTCGCACGCCGCCGCCTTTTCCTGTTCTTCTCAATTCTTGTTTGTTTGGTTTTGTTTGTTTGTTTGCTTCTGGAACGAATTTCAACATCTTCATGTCTCTACTCTTTTCGTACTTCATTTTCATTAATTGTTTCAGCTCGTATTTAGCTTTATTTTTGGTTCGCTTGGCTGATCAATAATTTCTTGTTGGTAAAAAACCCATTCCATGTTTTTCAATGTGATTAGATTATTTTGCTTTATTTTATTCTCTGAAGGGAATGGAAACAGCAGACGAAAAAATGTCGAAGCGGAAATTAAAGGAACACCTGTGTGGTTTCTTTGCCTTCTGTACCGAACTGGTTTAATCAATCTGTCTGCGTCATCGGATCTTCAGATATGCCAAGTGTGGGTGCGCGGGGCCGGGGGGGGGGGGGGGGGGGGGGGGGATGATCAATCCCTGGCACAGGCCTTGTAGGGTTAGGGTTCGAGAACCCAAGTTTAGTAGAGCAAAGGTGAATATTTGAAATCCTACAAAGGAGAATCTTCTGTTTTTATTGGAGACGTCGACAGATTTGACGATAACTTTACATCCCTTGTTAAGGGCTTTCAGTTGTGTATGAAAGGTCAGGTGGAAATCATGATGATAGAATCCTTCAGAATGTTCCTCGGTTATTAATGGCAGAAACATGTTTCCTTACTTTGTCCGTAATATCTTTACATGATTAGCCATAACAAGTAAAAAAAGAAATCACAAAATAGGATTACCAAAGTGCAGTTTTGCTTTCTTTTGGTTTATTTTGTTTTGTTTGTTTGTTGGCTTGCATTTTTTTTCTGAACAAAGATCGAAACTATTTTACAAACTAAATGTCATCGTCGCCAGATTCCCTTTTTTCTACTCATTGTAGATTTTTTTTTAACTGATGACTTTACAAACATGGAGCAAACTAATGTCTGACTTAGTTTGATGATGAGGGTTTTTTTCTGTTTGTTTGTTTGTTTTATATGAATGTAAAATGTAAAATCATTAAAAATGATATAAAGATTGTGTCAAATGTCTGCAAGTAAAAAACAAATCACACCGAAACGCATCTCCGTGAAACGAGCTGTCAAGATAAACGTGATAATAACTACAGTTCGTTCAGAATCGATCTGGTCAAAGACGTGCTGTAAGATTATCAATGAATTTGTAATCGTAAAGCATTGGTGGTGAGTAAAGATCAATTCAAGAAAGTTAATCGTAATACTTGTTTTTGGGGGGGGGGGGGGGGGGGGGGGGGGGGGGCAGAAATGTTCATGGTGCATAAGTTAGGATGATTAGGCAGGACAGGTGATGATGTTGGAGCTGAAGCTATCCACTGCGGGCAATGGCATCACCTCGCGTTGAAGGCAATGCCACTCACTGCTGGTATGTGGAAAGAATTAGTTGGTTTTTTTCCCCTTTGTGGGTCTTATTTACAGCAATGAGGTAGATCTCTTGGTTAGAACGGAAGAGTTGTTCCGGAAGGTGAGGTTAGAGTAATAATGTGTCTTGCGCATCGACTGAAACTTCTCTATAGTAGATCTATCTATCTATCTATTTACCTACCTACATACCTACATACCTACCTACCTACCTACCTACCTACCTACCTATCTATCTATCTATCTATCTATCTATCTATCTATCTATCTATCTATCTATCTATCTATTTATCTATCTATCTATCTGTATGTATGTCTGTATGTCTGTCTGTCTATCTATGTATCTATCTATATAGTTATTGATCTATCTATCTATCTAGTTATCTATCAATCCATCCACCCATCAACCCATCCATCCATCTATATCCATTCATTCATCTCTCTCTCTCTCTCTCTCTCTCTCTCTCTCTCTCTCTCTCTCTCTCTCTCTCTCTCTCTATATATATATATATATATTATATACCTGTCCATCTGTCCGTCTATCAATTGAACTTTTATCTATCTATCTGTATATCTATTCAATAGCCAACATTGCTAAGCGTCTTTAATTAAATAACCTGGTGTAAGTGGGTGAACTTAGCTTCCACTGTGACAGTGGCGATTCACCACCCAGCGGCGGACAGCGCAGCGCCGCAATTTTTTTCTGTCTTTGGCTGAGCAGAGAGTCCTGGCTTGCCGAGGGCTGTTGGCACCAGGGCTTTGAAGACTCCTTTCTGACTGTCAGCGGAGCCAACTCTCAGGCTGCCGTCAGGAAAGTCGAGGCTCTTGTGGAACTCACGTCATGGCTAACGCGATGAAGGGTGGGGGGGGGGGGGGGGGGGGGGGGGGGGGGGGCAGCAATTTCAAAAGTTCCTGTTCAACTTTTTGAACCTCAAAAGTACACAATGGAGAGCTGAACCCTCTTACAACTAGTGTTCTGGAATCTCAGCGCGCGGTGATTTTTAAAAGTCAGTCTGTTTGAACGCTTATTAAACCTTTTCACTTCTTCTTGTACAATTTTTTTTTTTTTTGGTGGTGGTGTGTTTACTATTCCACAAAATGCCCTCCCCTCCCCCTTGCTTTCCGAGATTTAGAGTAAGACCTTCGTAGGGTCATCTGCAATACTGATGTAGACATACGATTCTAGTATCAAATCTCTGTTACCATTCACCGCTTCCCTGTTCCTTCTTCACTCTCGTGTTCCCTTCCATTTCTCAAACACACCCTCGCACAGTGTAAGGAAATTCTAGCACGTGCACTTTTCCCTCACAGACTGCATTAATGTAATTTCGTGTAATGTCACCGAGTGTTTGGTTTATCTTTTTCCCTCATGTACTCTGTCTTCGTGTCAGGGTTAGACCCAGACAAGTCAACACACTCATCCCGATTTTGCGCTAGCCTCGGAACTGATCTGGTGAACACACACACTCCTCTGTCTGTCTGTCTGTCTGTCTGTCTCTCTGTCTATCTGTCTCTCTCTCTCTCTCTCTCTCTCTCTCTGCCTCTCTCTCTCTCTCTCTCTGTGTGTGTGTGTGTGTGTGTGTGTGTGTGTGTGTGTGTGTGTGTGTGTGTGTTGTGTGTGTGTGAGGAGGACAACAGGTAGGCTGCTTGCTACGTGGAATGACAGTTAACATGGTTAGGGGATTTGAAAGTGTTAAATTGGAGGTGTAACAACCCCAAAGAACGCCCCGCCCCCGGGAGTACTTCTGGGGCCGAAGCCAGACTGACTCCCGGGAGTACTTCCGGGTCGTGTAAAAGATGGACCCACCCTGTTTTCATAAAGTACTCCCCGGGGGGGAGTCATTCTGGGACGGTCCCATAAGTAACCCCCCCCCCCTCTCTCCCCCCTCGGTATATCTCCGTTAAGGTGTTGAGGGTTGTTATTACTGTCGGGGAGTACTTTTGGGGTGTTACAGTGGCAACAGAAGTTTAGTACCTCGGTGACCCACAGTATGGTCCACTTCCGAATAAGAAAGTCTGGGTTCCTGGGTCAGTCTTGGGGTGTCTGTTTTATTTTTCGGGGGGGGGGGGGGGGGGGGGGGGGGGGGGGGGAGGGGGGGGGGGGGGGGGGGGAGAGTAGCACCACAGAAATACGAAGGGACAGCGAAGACACTTCGTAAATAATGAATTGTATGTGCCCTGATTATACTAAACCCCTGGGGTCGCTTTGGGCAGAGCCAACGTCCAGAGATTTGCTGTGTGTTTATCATATTAGCTTAATTGAAAGAGATTCTAACGTCTGGGAACGCTGGTACTGCAATACCGTGGGGAGAGAGGGGGGACGGGATGGAAGAGGGGAATGTGCAAGTGTGAACAGTCAATGTAATTGACGTTAATTGTGAAAGTACGTCAACACATAAATTCTTGTCCGTTCACATCAATAGCACTCTGACATTGGTATAAATTGTAGTCGCGCCCAACATGAAAGAAATCTTTCATCGACGTTTGTTGTGCTTGAAGAAAGAGCCTGTAACATAACACAAAATTGTGATTTGCCTTATTTTGAAGTGTGGTGTGTGTGTGTGTGTGTGTGTGTGTGTGTGTGTGTGTGTGTGTGTGGTGTGTGTGTGTGTGTGTGTGTGCTTGCCTTTCTACCTACTTTTTAGAGCTTCATTTTCAGTACTTTGTATAATTCCAGAACGACTACACAAAAGCAATGAAAAACAACGTATGTGTACCTATATATTCATGAAAGTTAAGGTTCGTGTGTTTGAACGTGTTGTTTCAACTGTTTATTCAGTCATTTATTTCTCTGCACACAAATAGGCCTGTTGACTATTAGTTCAAATCTATTGTCTAGGAGGTGCGTTTGAATTGGGGGATGTGATATGATAGGGCGAGAATAGAGCGGGAAGAAGGCAGCTAGAAGAGGGAGTGGTGGAGAGGGGAGAATTGAGTGACGGGGGGGGGGGGGGGGGGGGGGGGGGGGGGGGGGGGGGGGGGGGGGGGGGGGGGGGGCAGGGGGGGGGGGGGGGGGGGGGGGGGGGGCATGTGTAGGGGTGATGTCATGAAAAATCGAAAAGGAGAGCCGTGGGAGGAAAAGACCTGATTTCGGACATTATTTCAAATGGTCATGGAGATTTCTTCAATGGAAAGATTAAAAACAAAAAGTAAAGCAAAAACGAAAAAAACGCCCTGTAATAAACAACCTTCGAGTCCGTTGGCTCCTGTAGTTTGGCACTTTACTTCCGGCTTTGACATGTCATTTCCTGGTGCGCGTTAATTCTACCGGAGATATGAAAAAGGTTTTTTATCCTGTTTTGGCAGAGAACGCATCAAAGATTTAAAATCAC